>NDGM011236709.1:17199-40696 GCA_002564305.1 Octomys mimax | reverse complement strand
TTGAGATCTTATTTACAAACACCATTAGAACAAACCATTCTATTCATTAAGAGAATGTAACTACCTATCTATCCTAAACATTCTTATGAAACAAAGGCATTAGAGGGAAAGAAAAGAAAAACAGAGATGATGGAATAATTCCAGGACACAGTCAGCAGTCACAAGTCCTCAAAAGCCTCTGTGTTCTTTCTCCAAGGCCCAAGACGCCTCATAACAACAGCCCTTTTCCCCACTTCACTCCCTCTCCCACCTGCAGCTCCAACCTTTTATCTCCCTCCTTGACAAAAAGGAAAGCATGACTTCAAATTTCTTCCAGTGGTCTCACGGGTAAGGCTTCCCTGATTCTACCACATGATGAAAGGACTGCAGACAGTGAAGGAAAAACAGTAAAACCGCTACTGCAAACTGCCTGGTTAAAACAAGTCAATCACTGTATATCTGTCGGCACTTTTCAGCTGCAAATTTCAGACAGCATCCCCTCTACTGCAGGAAAGATCTTAAGAAGTGCCATTACTCTGTGGGAGGGGAAGAAATTCTCCAAAGTTGTGAAATTAGCCTCTGCCTGCATTCACACCCCAAGCTCTATTTTTGCAGTTGCACCACTGCTCTGAAAGAGAAAGCAATGAAAGCCAATTCCAGGTTCCCAAAGTGTCTAACTGTGCATGTCCCAGTTCCTTCCGCACGTCCCTGAAGATGCAGCCAATTTTTATTTCTTCAGTACATCAGTGTTTATCATTTGTTCTACAACAGCACTGGGTGTCCTCAAAAATTGACTTAGATGAATTTCATCCACCTTCTACAAAAACCCAAGAGAGACAAATGGCCCTAAAAATAAAATCTACCACTGTGGCATGGTTAATTTACTAAAAGAACACTTTTTTTTACCCTCTCGGCTCAATATTTACTTCATTACAGTGGTTACACCACCCCCAGCAGCCTCTGGATTTGTCAAGATTCATGACAGATTTCTAGCTTCTAATTAGGCATTATGAAAACCCACTGTGGGAAAGGCAGACAAAAAAACCTCCCTATAGTCTACTTTGAAGGCATCAAAGCTCTCACCTTCATGAAGGCTAGGAGCAAAACCATGAATGCATTCTGATTGTCTATGTGGGAAAGTACCCATTTCTTGTTAGACAGACGCACTCAGAAGTTCCTGAGTCCAAGAGACCTGCAATGAAATCCTGGCTATATTGGCTGAGTAATCAAAGGCAAATTGTTTGAGCACTCTGTGCTTCAGTTTTCTTATTTATAAAACGAGATATTAGCAATAAGCATCACAAAGATACTGGGAGGATTAAACAAGAAATCCATGCAGTGCAGAGCAGGCACCCGGCGAGTCTTCAATAAATGGCAGCTCTTTACAGTTTAATAACATGGAGAAGGGATGGAATAAGGAAGACCTGCACCTCCCCATTCGTTGCCAGCCTTAGAAATCCACCATTTTCATTATCAGTGGAAAAGGCTGTCTGTAAAGCTTTCAGCTGCAGAGCTCTCTACTTGGAAGATGAAAGGTCAGGAGGTGCTATGTGAGCGGCCTCCCAAGTCCAGCAGCACCACCTGCACTCAGGCTCAACACATTCATCTTCACAGGGCTGACGGGAACCTAAGGCTCAGGTCTGCTCTCCTACCTCTGTGAGCTCGGGCAAATCTCTGCTCTTCTGCCAGAGTGAAGTCATTCAGAGCTGGGGGAAGAGCAAAAGTAGGGAGTGTTCCGAGGCCCAGGATAGCCAAGAGATCTAGAGCTCAGTGTCACATCATCAAATAATCAGAAGAAAGGCACTGGTCAGAAGGAGCCCGGGTGTGCTTAAGCCTCTGATTTCCTGTCTGAACAACTCTTAACCCCCTATCAATAATTGCAGCCACCAACTGTGGGGATGGCACACAAGGAGCAGCCTCTCTGTTCTCTGTGATCTTCAAACTCCTTATCTGCACTGATTCACTACCCTTCACTCTCAGGCCTTCAGTATTATATTCATTTCCAGGTGAAGAAACTGAGGCACAAAACAGTAAAGAAACCTCCTCAAGGACCACTGTACCGTGATGGAAGCAAACTGGACCCCAGCAGCCTGGGCCCAGAATCCACGATCTTCAACTCATATCCTTTATTCTTGCTCCTATGGTGGGGGGAACACTAGAAACTCTTGCTCTGTTGAATATCTTATAATAATATTTCTTTAAAACTTCAACTATTGCACTGGTATGACCCTTCGGGGGGATTCAGGTCCTCTTTCATTTGATGTTCACGATGGACACGTCAAAATACTGTAATTCAATGAGGCTGAAAGGAGAGGGCACCAGAGGTGTGGACGAAGCTGTGTGGGCCCCGAGTTACACTTCTGCAGGCTGTGCAAAAGGTGCGCGTGGAATCCATACACTATTGCACTATTTTTTCCCATGTCCTTGAAATTTTTCTTTTCTTTTTTTTTCCTTGAAATTTTTCTTAACAAAAATTAAAAGCAATACAAATTTCAACCATAAGGAAGATAGCTGAAGACCTCCCACTGGTCCAGGGTCCAGAGGAGAGTGCCTCTTTAGTACAGTGCCTCAACAGCATTGCATTTTCAGAATGACAGAACAGGAACTTTTGAGTAAATATTTTATTAATTCCTGACTCCTCCTCAAAAAATATTTTCATCTCCTTTTTTTGGAATAATGCAGTCATTTCCAGAATTTAAATTTCTGCTAGCTGTAAATTTTGGTCTTTTTGCTACTTCTGCTGACTGAAAAATCTTTTGCTTCCCCCTCCATAGCAAGTTTATCTTTTCACGGCTCCCAAATCATGAAAGATTATTTGCATAGTTGAACTTAAAAAACAACCAGCCCAATATCCTTTCCGCAGGTCTCTTAACTGCTTAAAAGAAAGAAACTTACCCATTCTGTTGTGTATTGCCTCCTTGTCAAAGTGCGCTGTGGTTTTGAAAACTAGCCCGGTCCTTCTGAACTTTTCTGTATCCGTTATAATATTAAAAGGCCACAAGGAAAGGAAGTGGTTAGTCAACTTGCTAATTTTATCAGTCCCTCCCACTGGTTAAATAGTACCTGATGCTTCTGACACAAAATCAGTTTTCCAGCTCATTTCCCAGCCACACAACTTTATAAAGACAGTGCACGTGCTGAGCCAGCCACTGAGGCCAGGTGTGGTGGCGCACACCTGTAATCCCAGCACTGGGAAGGCTGAAAACAGGAGGATCACTCCGAGTCTGAGCTGTATAGTGAGATCCTGTACCAAATACACAAATAAATAAAAGACAGCATGACTAGGAAGCAAAAGGGAGAAAGCGTGTCTGTATGTGGTTTGTAGGCACGAAATAGTTAATGAATGAACTTCTTATTACTATTAATAAGAAGCCTAATAGACTACAGAAGCCAGCAATTCAACAAAAAACAAAACTGAGGAGGAGGAAGAGAAGGAGGAGAGGGAATGTCTGTCAGCTCCACACTCTGAGCACTCAGTTTGGGTGGGAAAGGGAGTGATTTTTAATGCAATCAGAGTATGTGTGGGAAGTGGCTGGTGTTTCGTTTGTTGATAAATTATTCTGCCTTGGAAAGGAGCCAGTTTACCGGATATAGAAACTTCCACAACTTGGGCTCTGGCTCAGACCACTGTCTTCCTCTGGAGCTTAGTAATTAAAGCACAGGACAAAGTAACAAATAGTGTGTGTGGATGAAGGAAAAATACTCCCTGAAGAGGCAGCTATGAATTGTGCCCTAGATGTAAACCTCGGCAACAAATGAGAAGAAAATACAGAGCCAGAGATAGATTTCAACGAAAGAAAATGTGTTTGATGTTTCCACCCAGTTCTGAAAGACTGCAATATATATAAAACTTTGTCACCCCAGAGCCCCAGATCCGGCAGCTTTCTGAGCTACTTAAATGAGTGACATCTGAGTTAAATCCTTCGTACTCACTTTGAAGTGTACTTCTCACCATATCTAAGGATTATGGAATTAAAGAAGACGAATGTCTGACAACCAAAGGTTCATTAGCTCTGGCTTTTGGTTGGCTAAGGAAATGTTTCTTCAGAGAAATTCTGACAGTTATATTATATTCGCATGTGGTGGTAGTTTCTCAGAAAGAGTGAAATTTAGTAAGCTAAGGCAAGCTAAGGAAACTAGCAGTTCCCTCCTGTCACCCCACCTTCTCAGTGTTGCCCCAACTCAAATGACGAACCTAATAAAAGAAGGAAAGAAAACACTCTGAAGAGTGACTGCATTCCTTTTTCACCTCCAAAAGTCTGTTTTCTAATTAGATTTAAGAAAATTCATCATCCTGAAGTAAAATCTAAACAACACCTAACTGAGATTCCACCCATTATTTTTCCTAAAGAGCAACAGATGCACAGTTCTGAGCTTGTCTGGATGACTTACATTTGGCTGAGTTCAAGATGAGAACAAATTCCTGAAACCAACAGTTCTCCACCATGACCCCACGGCTCTGATTTCTCTCACTTGCATCTGTTCACTTGTGCATCTTCAGGGAAGGAAGGGGAAAGACGCAGAGTGCTGGGAAAGAAGGAAGGGAAAGAAAAAGGGAGAGATGCCCCTCCCCTCCCCATCTCCTCCTCTAAGTCTTCACATCCGCCAAGCTTCTAGGCCCACTGCTCCCCCTAGCCTTTTCCAGAAGCCTCTTCCCCCTTCCAAGAAGGTTCTTTGCTCCTGACTGAAATTCTACAGTTCACCTCAGCATCCTCTCAATCCAGCCATCAAATTGTTTAAAAAAACACCTTTCTAGAAAATGGAAAGTCTCTTTAGGACTGTGTCTGTGCTTGACGCATAACCAGAACATTAAACTGTCCAAACACAAAGCCTCATTTTTGAAACAGGAGTTTTGTGAGGACTCTTTAACTCACCTAAAATGAAGTTCTGGTTATAAAGCCAACTACTTACACAGCAGAGTGTTAATAAAATTCAATAAAATGTTCCCAGGTACAAGTATTTACACATTTAATATATCTTATGGTTTTTGCCTTACTATCAGTGCATATGTTTGAGTTGAACAGAGGTAAGAAACTGGTTCTTGAAAGAACGTTAAGAAAGTCAAAGACAGGAAGACCACAGTGGGTTCAGTGGCACACATCTCTAATGCCAACACTGAGAGTCTGATGAGGGAAAAGCCTTGCAAATTTAAGCCCAATCTGAGCAATACAGTGAATTAGTGAGATGGTATTCTAAAAAGAGAGAGAGAAAATAGATAAATACCTTTTAAAAGTGCTCTGATGCTATAGCTTAGTGTAAAGATCCTGAGTTCATTCCTTAGTACCACAAAACAATGACTGGAAGTATCTGAAAAACTGGGTGGCTCAGTGAACATTAGCATAAACGTCTAATATTAGGGGACAAAATAGGGCTAGGAAGATAGCTCAGAGGTCTAAATGCCTGCCTGGCAAGGGTAAGGACCCAAGTTTGATCTCCGGCATCACATGGCACACCAAGTGTGCTGGGCCAGCCCTGAAACTGGATGCAGTGGCGCATGCCTGTAATCACAGTGCTCGAGAGGCTGCGACAGGAGGATCACTACAAGATGAGCTGCATAGTGAAAGCCTATATCCAACCAATAAATAAATAAATAAGAATGAAAAAATCAGAGTTACAGGCACATGCTAAAAATAAAAGGGGAATAAAATTAGCTGGAGTCCAGATAACATGTCAAGGCAAATTACGGAATATGAAAGAAACCATGAAGAATTATTAACATTTTCTATACGATATTAGAATTATTCCTTATTCATAAAAGATTTTAAAGAAAACTCAATTGCTTTTTTTTCTTTACTGAACAAGGCATTCAGATAGAGCAGTGTTCTGGTGGTCTGAACAGTGAACAATTCAGAGCAAACCTACACATAAAGAAAGTCTTACCTGAAATCATGTGGTAGCCGCAGTCCTGAGAAATTCAATGTCCACTAGCCTTGAATTAAAACAGTTTCTAATGTGCAGCAAGATTTGCTGCTTGGCTCAAATAATGACAAACTGACGTTTCCCCTGTGTGGTGTCCCACAGGACATCTGAGAATGCAGTCACAGGGAGCATCCCTGCAGGTGCAGGACTCTCTCCTGTCCCAGGTCCATTCACTGTACAGAGCCCAGCCCACCGAATGCCAGTGCTTGCTCTCCAACCATCATGGCATCCAGAAAACAACATAATATCCCATGGGGTCAGGGCCTCCTTAGAGAAAATTAGTGCAAACCCCTACCCTGGAGAACTCAGGGACTGGGAGTGTCGAGCAGGTGTTGAGAGTGGAGGACAGCAAGGAAGGACTGTATAGAAAGCGGGAAATACAATCTAACCAAGAAAGGCAAACACATCTGTGGCTGAGTGGGATTATATTCTCCCAGCATCATACAACATCCTGCTCTTTTGCACTACTAGAGATTGAGCCTAGGAGTCTTTGCACTGAGCTACATCCTCAGCCCTTTTCTATTTTGATAAAGATCTCAACTCATTTGCAAAGCTGCCGCATGCTGGGTGTGAACCTGCCATCTTCCTGCCTCAGCCTCCCAGAGTGCTGAGATTATAGGTGGGCACCACTATACTCTTCATGCTTGCAAGACAAAGTGGACAGCTGAAATTTTATGTTCAATCTTTTTTATTTGAAAGATTAACAAACTTTTTCAGTAGATACAAGATTTGTCTTCAGGCTAGCATCATCTCTGCCTTAGACATGCAATGTTTAACTAAAAAATGTCATGACATTTATAAAATATGTAATGTCAAAGGCATGATACTTATTAGTGTAAGAGGCAGATGCCCAAGCACTCTGACCCCTACTTCAGAAACACTACGTGCGAATTATATAAAATGGACTTCAGAGTACCCAGTAGACCAGGAAATCTCTACTAAGGTGTCATTTCTTTTCAAGTTTCTTTTTAGTCTTCTGTACATTCGAATATATCTAAAATGAATGTATAAGGTTTCACATGAAGAAATAAGTCACCGAGAGTACATTTTAGCTTTTAATATAGGGAAAGGTCTTGGAATACATTCAGAAAAGATCAGCCTTCAATGGACAAACAAAATTCCTCCCAAATATTCAGATATACTCTATTGCCAGCACTGGTTAAAGAGTAGGTGTAAAAGCTAAGCTGGCTGCAAATCAAACAGGGAATGTGCCCAGGCAATTAGAGCCATTATTTTATGTTACAAGTAGCTGCAGCATGATTCTGTTTCAGAGCTGGGGAGGCTGAGACAGGAGGTCACTAGGAGTCTGGGCTGCATAGTGAGACCCTGTATCAAGTAAGTAAATAAATATTGTTTTTAATTCTACTCCTCAAATTAGAACTACTAAATTAGAAATGTTTCAAAGCTGCTCATTGTAGGCACCAAACATGACATCTTGAAAAATAATACATAACAAACCTATTTACAACACACAGCCACACACACTTCCAATTTTATAACTACTTTCAATTTTTCATGATTTACAGATATGCACCAGCAGACTACAGAGAGGGACTTTCCAAACCATGGCAACTGCTATGGAAATGGTGGCGCACTTTCTGGAGACCCGGCCTTTCCTGCTTTTCTCAGCAAGGCCCAGCTTGTGCATGCTCGGCGCTTATCTTGAAGGGATTCTCCCCTTCTCCTGTCTTAAGTTACACGCTGACTGCAGCTCCAGTCCATAAATACGTTTTCAAGATTATCCATTTCAATACTGCAGAATCAGAAGATTATACATTTCATGAATTAAATCTTCCCTTCAGTTGTATCTTTCAATTCTGATTACAAAAGCAGATGTTTGTAGGTTTGAAAGTTGCAAGTTCAACACTGTTGGAAAACGCAGGGTAAACAAAATTACCAACTGCTCTACATAAGAGGAGATATGAAAATCTCACACGCGTTAGCATTATGGTGCACATCCTTCTTAGGAAAGCAGCCTAAATTTGTTCATTTAAAAGGCTTTAGGAATTTGGCTGAATTTGCTGCGAAGGTGATTACTTTTTGCCAAGAGTTTGCTTACTGGCATATACTAAAATTTTAAAAATATCATTAGAATACAACATCTCTATTTGCTAAAAAGAAAAAAAATTCTATGTGTGTGTATTCTCTAGTAAGTGTAACATGTAATATGCAAATTCGCTGGTAATCAAATAAATGCAAATTATGAAAGGTTAACATTTTCCCTATCAGTTGATGGTAAAATGCTGGTGACAAGCATATGATGTGAAAAGCACTGATGACAGGAGTGTAAACAGGAGTGCAAATTGGTACACCTTCCAGGGGAGATTTGTCACTGTATATCGAAAATCTCTGAAATAGTTCACACTTTTGAGAGTGACTCTGTATCTTGGAATTATTTCTAAAGAAAAATATTATTATATGAAGGGTGATATATGTAAATTAATGTTGAACATATTGTTATGTCAAAATGTCATGGAACAATGACAATAATGCACCCATATATGCCCAATACATGGGGAACAACAGAACAAATTATGGTATATGATAGATTATCATATAAACTTCTATATATCATGACATTAAAAATATTTAATGACACAAAAATGTTGACAATTCAGTGTTCAGTAAGACAAAAACCGCAAACATATATTTTATAACCAAATCTTAGAACACAAATATACATATGCCATCTATACTCATAAATCATACGTGAGATTTCCCCACATAGTCAAGAGAAAACAGGCCAAAAAGAAAATCCAAGAGTGTAAACTGTGTATTGATTTCAAGGATTTTATTGTTTAATTGCATTCTGTGGATTTCTATTTTTATCTTTGACAAATGAAACCCACTTAGCAATCCAGAAGGTGTACAGAAAAATCAATTTCATATTAATATAGAAACTATTATCAGCTAGTAATCTTTTTAGTTTCTCCACATAACTTTATTACTTTGAAAACAGTGCTAAAAATCACATCCAACTTATTGCAAATGAATAAGAAAAAATTTTACTGAGACATCAGTAATGGTTGGACTTAAATTGAATGAATGAAACAAGAAACCTGACAAATTTTAATGAATTTAATTATCATAACAATCTTGAGGGTTAAGATTTCTTATATCTATTTATGGATGAGGAGACTGCTTTACCTGCAGATTACACTGACCAAAATACTTGCCGAACAGAGGACCTCAATAGATAACAATGCATGCTGACCACAAAACTAACAACCTAACACTACACAAAGAGGTTTCTTTTTGAATTCATATATTTCTCCTGTAGTAGTCTTAAAATTACAGACATGTTAAACAACAAAAGCCATAAAAAAAAAGTCATAAGCTTTTCTTTCTTGGTTGCAATGGCAGCAGACACAAAAGGTGGTAATACAAAGTAAGGGGGGAAATTACCCAATAAATAAAGGATTGAGCCTGTCTTATCTGCGCCAAAGTCAGGAAGGACACAAGCTTTCAAATGAAATATCTGAAGGTGTAGTTTCTGCTATGTCCCCAGGATTCAATAAAAACAAAAATTATGGGACAATGTATGTGCAACCCATGTGTGCCTGTGTTTCAACTGGCAACTTATATGTTAGTTACAAATAAAAAATGTGAATTGTTCATACTAATTTACATGGAAAATTTAAGCTATTACACAAATATAATCACAGAACTAGAAAAGACAAAAAAAAATAAAGCATTAAAACTCGCTCATTATCCTTTACTACAAAAGAACTCTGCTAACCATCTGGTACCTCCAAAATTGATGGATTCACTGATTATCTAACATGCAAGAAATCATGGTAGCGTTTAGGAAAAGACAAGCTGCGCTAGCTGCCTAAGGTGCAGAGCACATAATCCATATAACTTCCACAGCGAGATTCTTTCTACCTCCTTCATTCTGCTGGAGTAAAGGGTATAATTATTGTTTTTATTTCTTAAAACCTTGGGTACTATTTTTCGAATTTCTTTGAGAAATATCACAATATACTACCACTTACTAACCACAGGGTCATATAATATTATTAAACTCTCCGGCTTTCCTCACTTATAAAATGGACTTAGATTATCTAATCCAGTGGACTGCTGTGAACATTAAATGAGGTTAATTTATATAAAGAGTAGCTAACATATTGCAAAAAGGTCAAACATTCATAAATATGATTATTATAACTAGTAAGAAATTTTAAATAGTGTGCTCTTCATAGCACAAGATGGACATCTGAAGCCTCTATGTTTGTTTCTAGGTTTATGTCTCTGTGTGTGAACATGTGAGCGTGTGTGTGTGAGCGTGTGTGTGTGTCTCTTTCAATACTTTTTCACGGTCACTGTGCACTTATTCTGACTCTTTTTCTAAAAGCTTACTATACAGTTTTTAAAATCCTTTTCAGAGCCATAATCCTATTGAATCAGGAATAAAACGTGTACTTAGTTTCAGGCAAACAATTGTTCAACAGAAGCCCCTTCAATTTTTAATTGCTCCCTCCCTCTCCAAGTTCACTGGTATTCTCTGATTTTTTTAATCTTGAAAGCCAGTCAGGGTAGATTATTTATATTATATACAATAGGGAGAAAAAAGAAGAAAAAGGATTTTATTCAGGACACTAACTCTAACCTTGAAATGTTATTTTCTGAACATTTGTTCTGCTCACTGAGCAAATTTTAGTCTTCAAGTCAGATGTCTAAATACATGCTTGAGCTCTGCTTAAGGCTAAAAATACAGACTTCTGCACAAGGTGATGGTTACAAAGGAAGGTGTTTAGAATCTGGTTCAATAGAAGCTAAGGTAATTGAGCATTAGCGATATAGTTCAGCCAGGAGAATTCCTCATCCACATTGAAGCTCTGGAGTCAAGTCTTAGGCTATTAGCCCTTGAACTACATTTTACCTGAAAAGAGAATCAATTAAGGGAGTAGTTCCCTGAAATTCTTCACCAGGTCCTCCATTTTGATCATTTGAAGACTAAACGTCAGACTGTCCTTTGTCGACCGGTCTCTCTTACAGTACCTATAAAAGCAGGCTCCACACAGCACAGGGAGTTTGAACAAGAGAGCTGACTACAAAGCCCATGCAATACTTTCCCCCCAGTTGAGAACACCTATGAATAGAAGCTAAAGAATAGTTTTGATGCTAGGTAATACCACATAAAACAAGACCATCCCAAGAAAATCTATTTCCTCCAGGAAACGTACACCATCACGAACCCGGTGCAGGACTAACAGGTACCTTACACAAATTACCATGGCGTCCAACAGTGGCAAGGAGGCAGTGATGGGAATAGTAAAATAAAACCAGTTCCTGTGGTGCATGATCCAGACTCTTGCTTCCATGTGGGATCTGGAGTCCGTCTCATATTTAAAATTTTAAAACTAGAAATTCCCTATGATCCAGCTATTCTTCCAGGTATCTCCCTAAAAGAGTTAGAGGCACCAAATATGGTGGTTGCACATACCTGTGCTTACAGCAGCACAATGCATAACAGCTGAATCTTGGAACTAGCCTACCTGTTCATTAGTAGATGGACAGGTAAAGAAAATGTAATATTTATATAGAATGGAGTGCTACACTCCAGTAAGAATGGATAAACTTGAGTCACTTGTAGAAAAAGGGGTGCACCTTCAAACCATAATTTTAAGCGAAATAAATCAGACACCCAAGCCTAAATATTGCATGGTTTCTCTCATATGAGAAACCCAAAATGTAACTACAGAGTAAAATGAAAGACACGTCATAGGAAGCCAGGCAATCTTTTTCAAATAAGAAGGGACTGAAGATATGGAGAAGGAGAAAGGAAGAGAGGAAAAGGAGATGAAAAAGCTAATTGAGATCCACTCTGAACATGGGCCAAGTCCACACAAGAAACTACGCTGTGCAAACATGGACTAATAAAAAATAAATTCTTAAAAATTATATTAATAAGCAACGACTTAGTCCTACTTGTAGTCTTTCATAAAATGTCATGTGATAGCTATTAACAATTAATTGAATATAATTTAAGAGTAAAACAAAAACTACATAAAATTGTATTCATTTTAGGAATTCAGAAAACACAAATCTAGGTGAAGCATAAGAGATAGAATACATAATAAAAGTTTTGATTTTTTTTTTTTCTCTTGAATATGCTACCTGAATAAAATGACTGAATCGGAGAAGTAATAACAATATTAGAAGATCTCAATAGTTGTTCTATTATCCAAACCTCCCCTTTAAATACTAAGTTTCATGAGCCTATCCTTCCTTTTTAAATATTTGAATTCCAAAGTACACAAACATAAGTGACAGAACTAGGTCCTTCATAAATATTTGCTGAGTGGAAGAATACATTTTCACTTCCTTTTCATTTGTTTTTCTAACTTTTTGATCAGTTTTAAGAGTAAATCAAATTATTTTCTTAAATTCCTAAGAATTCCCCTGTCAACATGCAGAATTCCCCCTTCAACACTACAGAAGATATGTGAAAAAATAGAGAACTCCTGAATAAAGGGTTCATGAAAAATTAATATTTCAGCATGTAGCATGTGAATTAGGTCTATGAAAGTAGCTTCTATTTAACATTTTCCTTATTAAATGGGTAAGCACATGCACATAGATTACATAAACATTTTCACAGATGTGCACATAATCCTTATCATGAATGCACAGTGAGAAAAGGTTCGGAACGTGAAAACTTCCTTAGCTATTCCATTTATTCTTATTTCATAACAACGAAGGCTGCCAACACATTGACTTTCAGCATTAACAAGGGTAATATTGGTGGTGTAAAACCTAACTAAGAAGTCAGAGGAAGGAACTAACAGCAGCAAAAGCAAAATGTGTGTGTGTGTGTGTGTGTGTGTGTGTGTGTAAAGTTCTCTGAACTGGATTTTAAGAAGCATATTTAATAAAATCTAGTTTTCTACATGTAAACATTTATTTATAAATATGTTTTTATTTTGTATTAGAATATTTAGTAGAGTCTAGTCATGCTTTTTTTCAATGATAAATTGAAGCTCCATGCATACCTGAGTGACGTTCACGTCTTTCCATTTTACTTCTGAAATGACCTAACACTGATATTAAAGAGCCTTAAACTTCTACATCCATGACACTGAGTTTCTGCATTCTGAATTTAAGAATAGAGTACCTAATAACACAGCGGAGAAGCTGTTGCTACGGGGTTAAATGTTCAATAGGAAAAAACATTATTTTCCTTTCTTGAATTACTAAACATGCTTCTTACCTTTCAGAGTGACCTTTTAAAATCAGATATGCACTGCATAAGATTATGTCTCACTTCATATGCACATATTCACAGTGTCCTGGGGCATTTATTTCAGTGCGGAAAATTCCTGATGTTTTAAAGTCTATTTAGAACCAAAACGTGCTGAAGAAATAACTGCATCTTATAGAATTTTAAATACTTTTCTTTTACTTATTACATAAAAAGGCAGGTCTAAATTTAGACATACATAGATAAACATGCCGATCCCTGAAAAGCCCCGGACCACAGAAGTTCTAGGGAGTCTGTCTTATATTAAACACTAGACGCCATTTCCTTGTTTTGAATTATTGGCGCTGCTGTGGTAACAGCATAATAAAGAACTTTGTTGCACTCTCAGCAGAGCTATTTATATTATTTAACCTCTTCCCAGGGAGTTCTTCCTCTACCAAGTTCTTCCATTTTTTTAATAAAGAGGTCTATTCAAAGATTTTTTTTTTAAATTGCTCTGAATGTGAAGAAAATAAAACAACTCTGAACTGTTTAGATAAAAATTTAGGGGCCCAGGAGATGGCTCAGTAGAATAAGCACTTGCCTGGCAAGTGCAGGGTCATGAGTTCAATCCCTGGTACCACAAAATAAATAAATGAATAAATAAAAATAAAATTAAATAAAAAATTTAAATAAAAAATTCACAACGTGAGACTGATCTCTTGAAGTGTTTAAGGAATGGAATACCCATTTCACAGATCCGGGGATTCTGAAATGAAAGGCTAGTTTCCTGCAATTGAAAGCAGGAGTGGCAGGTGGTTCTTAAAATGCCCCAAAACTTACCAAGATATTCAGGAAGGGGAACAGCTAGACAAGTAATGATTAAAGCACTTGAAAGGGAAAGTGGTTTCTACAAAAGTTCAAAATGGTGCTCATTCCTGTTTGTTGGAAGTGACTAGTGGAAGGAAGAACCAGAGGCCAATATATTAGGTAAAAGTGCACTGTTGTAGACACAGCAAAGGACGAACATTCATTAGTTGCATAAAACCTTCCATAATAATCTCTAGAACAGTAAAACTGACCAAGTACAGAGATGAATCTATTTTATTTAAGCTGTTACTATGTCAATTAACTACAGCTAGGAAGCATTTCCTATTACTTAGTAAACTGGATTATCGCTTAATTGGCTGAACAATAAGACATTTTAATAAAATTATTTGAATATGATAGTGGAAATTAATTCTAATATTTGGAAAGTAACCAAGACAATTGAAAAAAATTGTTAGGAAATGAGAAAGTGAAGAGGCAAAAATGACTACCAGAGCTTTCTCTCGAAGGGCACGAAAACATTTGTGGCACGGTGCAAAACAAGGCACCACAGCCAGGCAGAAAGGGCCGCAAAGGAAGGAGAGGACTACCAAGAGCATGTCTCAACGAAAGTGCTGCTTCTCTGACTTCATCTGTCACCTCCCGCACAGCCCAACTGCTCAGTGACCAGGGGCACGGTGACTTCTCAGCCCTCTTCCGAGGCCACAGCTGTCACTTCTGCTCCTCTGGCCTGGCTTCTCTACCTGTCTGTGCTGTCCGTCCATTTTCTCTGGCAAGCTCACATGTCCTGTTTTTAAACTTGGTTCAAATCTCTTCTTTGCCAACTTGCTCAGGGTTTCCCCCAAGCAGAGGTGGCACTGCTGCCTCAGTGATGCAGGCCAGGGTCCTGCTTCTGAGCACAGAGCTCTTGTCACCCCGCTGGCATGTTTTTCCTACTTCTCACACCACACAGGAGTCTCTTCTAAGGTAGAATCCACACAAAGCTCATTTTCTTTGTTTTCATTTCTCCTCAGTTTTGTGCTATAATACTCAATGAGTAGGGGTAATGATATTAAAAATAAATTTAAAATTAGTATTAAAAACTAGAATGTGCTTCCAAATTAGAAGAAAATTTGCTTAAATAATAAGATAGAAGAAAGACTCAGGGCATAACATAAGGATTTAAATAAATTTTTAGGAGAAACATATAAAAAGCCACTTTTGTCAGTCAACTGTGACCTCAAGCAAACTCAATGAGCAAACATTTTCCAATTAAAATGGTTTTGAATTACATATTAGGAAGGCTAAAATAAATAAGCAATATTTCTAGTTTTATATTTGGCTCTTCAAGAAAAGCAAATTGGACAAGCTGTCATTCCAACTATTCATTATTTCATTAGAAAATGTAACAGCACTTACTTTCTGTGCAAGAAAAAAGTCACACATTCTTCTTCCTAAAATCTCTGGCCTCTAGAGGCGCTCCATCAAGCTAAGATATGGCACATCAGGAGACGTACTGTACGGCAGACAGATGTCCCTATTCAAAATGCATGTACATCCATCAGTCATGGCTCGGAACAGTCCTGAGGACTCAGGCGCCACACTTACAAGACAACTACAGAAAAGACTGTTAAGGACCAAGAAACTGAAGGGTTTCCCTGAGAAATTCGAGCCTCTGCAGGAAGTGTGAGAGGACTCGATGTTTTGCTTTGGTCTCACTGTGAGTGTGAATGGCACTGCATTTGCGTCCCTGCACATTCTGCCAGGGTTGGGAGCCTTCACTCACCCTCCTTCGCTGAGGGACACGCAGCCCTCACTCTTATCTGCCTGCCATTAACTCCAGTTCCAGTGTTATCAAGGTCAACATGCCGGGAGGGTTGAGAGGAGAAGGGAAGGTAAAAACAATTAGCCTGAGGTACCTATGTTTCAATTTGAATATAATTATTATGCACTGCAAGCTATGCCAATGAAAAATGGTATCATAAAAACAGATATAAAATCTTACATAAGCTTCCACCAGATGTGAAATTATTATTAGTATCTTAACACCAGATTATGGTTTGTTTCCCGTCTTTTAAAAATTGTTCCATTATGAATAAAAGAGCAAAATGACTGTATATTCTTTCATTCAACATCTTTTACTGAGAGTCAACTATACCCATACTTGTTAAGGTGCTAGGGATATGCCTGGGAATGAAACAAAAAGCTGTGCTCTCCCAGGGCTTGTGCCCTGGCATGGAAAACAGACAACACGGACATACACAAAGCAACAGCCGGTGGTAGGAGTGTCAGAAAGCAGTGAGGTTAAGTACAAAAAGAAAGCATGGCATGGGAGGCGCTGCGATTTCACAGAGTGCGACCAGGGAAGCGCTCAGTGAGGCAAGCTGCTGTTGAGCTTGAGAAAAACACCTGAGCAAGGTGAAGGACTTGGGCACTGGCACACGGGGGAGACGGCCACGTGCTCACAGGCGCGGCACTCAAGGGAGCCTGAGGCAGGCCGGTGCGGGACAGCAACGAGGAAGAAGCAAAGACTTAGGGGACAAAGAGAGTGGTGAGCAGGCCCACACTATACACTGCTCCGTGGCCAATGTGGGCTTCGGATTTTTCTAGAAGCAGAACAAGAGCTATTGGCAGACTGTGAGTCAGCTGAAGGGAACTGCTCTGGTGGAAACTAAGGAACTAATCAGAAAGCTATTTCAGAAATCCAAATGAAAGATTTTTGTACTACATGCATCTGTGGGACAGCTATAAAGTAATGAGGAATAGTAGGGAACTGGTTGTGTTCTAAGGGTAAAAGTGAAAGGAGTTTCCGACTGAATTTGGGGTGGGAAGAAAAGATGCCACTCTGGTTATTTCAAAGTTTCTGGCCTAAGCAATTAGAAGGATTGCCAATCAATTGTGATGAGAAAGACTGAGCATGATCCACTGCAGTGTGACACCAGTTTGGTCATTTCAAGCTGTCAGAACATCTGGACATTTGTATCTGACGTTCAGGTCAGTACTCTGTGCTAGACACCCAAGTCTGAGGCTGTCTTATAAATGGCACCAAGAGAACCACCCTTAAGAAATGTATTACAGGGGCTAGGGAGACAGCTCAGCAGTCTAAGCACCTGCCTAGCAAGCACAAAGACCTGGCTTCGATCCCCAGTACCTCATGCCATGCTGGCCCTGGAACCATGGGTGCACTATGATGGCCACCAAAATCAGACATGGTGGACCATGCCTGTAATCCCAGCACTGGGAAAGCTGAGACAGGAGGATGACTACAAGTTCGAGCTGCATAGCGAGACCCTGAGCCAGATAAATAAATAACTACATAAGTTAAAAAGAATAATACATTACAAATAGACTCGACTCTTCATCGCACCTCTTCTCCCAAATAATCCGGGTGTGTCTCTGTGGAGACTAAATCTCCCAGTGCACTTGCGGCCCTAAGCAGACACATAGCTGGGCTGTGCACAGGAACCCCACCCCTCACCCTGCCAGTTTACACTGTTATAATGTTCCACTGTTCCAGAGCTTCACAAGGCCTTTTTATCTATATGAAATGTATATGAAACTGTGTATCATTACAGCTGAAATGTGAATTTCTTTGATCATTATTTTGGGTGGTTAGCACCTGTTAGTGTTTCCCTTGAGAATTAGTTTTGCTTGATGTTTCCCACTGAATTACTTAAGTCAATTTTTGATGTCCTGAATGCCTTTGCTATACCTACTGTTCACAATTTTTATTTATCATTATTAACCCCCGACATTACTACTTTTTGAGGTTTTTTGTTTAGGAAATGTCCTTCATGGTATCACGAAGATAACCTCTAATTTGTATTTCCCTTTATTCATCTGAAATTGAACCAGTGAAGTACAGATGCAATTTCAAGTACTTGTCCTGATATAATTTTATTAAATAACTCATCCTCTTCTCTCTGGCCAACAATAATACAACTGTTATACATCGAGTTTTCACATGTAAAGTTCAACCTTTCTGGCCCTTTCCATCTGGTCTATTTCAGTTCCCACAGTATATACTGCTAAGGCTTAATTAGAAGGCTAGGTGTCTTAGAATACCATTCTTCATATTATTGTTTCTCTCCAAAATTGTATTTTCTTCCTTAATATTTTGCTCATCCATACAAATCTGACAATTAACTTGTGCAATTCCATTAAAAAAATTGGTCACAGTCTTCATTACAATTTTACTAAACCATAGTTCAATGTAAGGAAAGTTAATACATTTCTGACATTCACTGTTCCAATCCCTGAACATAATACTTGTCTCTATCTAATTTTTTTTCAAATGACTTTCATTAATAGTCTTTTTGAATATGAAGAAATTTTGTATATCTTATTATAATTATTCCCAGGTTCCCTTTAGTTTTTTGGATAGTCTTAATGTTATGTTAAATAGCATTCTCCAGCTGTAGAAATAGATCAACTTCCTTGTATACACATCGATTACACATTTCACATTTAGTGCTCCTTCTATGCATATTGATTATGAATAAATGAATGACAAACTGACTCCCTTCTCTTTGAAATGTTGTGACATTTAAATGAGAAATAAAATTATATAATGATGGTGAAATATAAACATTTTATTGGCTACTATAATTAAGCTAAAATAAATCTAAGCAAAATGCAGGCAAAAACTACCCACAACTATAGAGACTTATTTCCAAAGAAACTACAGAAAGAAGGGGAAGAAAAGTCTGCAGAAGATAGCCTATCGAGCAATATCAAGAACAAAAAGCTACAACTGAGAAATAAAATCTTAAAAACATACCTTAAAAAATCAGACTCAATAAAGTATCTGGAAATATTTATTATTAAAAAAAAATTATCCCTAATGACACTGAATTTCTTTGAAGAGTTTTTTTACCACACATTACATCTTCTAAAAACTTTAAATTTACCCTCTCAAGAAAGAATTAATATACTCACAAGGTTAAAATATGTTGAGAAGACTGAGTGGTTTGCTACTTTCCAGATGAGGAAAGGACACACCTAAAACTGTTAAAATTCAAAAATAATGTTTCTTTTAACTGGAAAATAGTTAATGCAGATGTGAATGCTACAACTGTAGGTATAATTAGTACTCACCCTTAAAAAAATAAACAGTTGGAAAAATACTATTATATAATAATTTACTATGTCAATAAAATTCGCATTTCCAAAAGTCCATATTTTTAAATTGGTACATTGGTACTGAAAGTACCACCAAGCATTAGCTTCCCTGTTATTGGTCCAAAGCTAGGTCATTATTCCAGTACCTAAGAATTTTTTAACGCTTTATGCTTCTTTCTCCCAAAGCAGCTGGTATGATGACCCCTTCCTTCAAGCGGGGCCCATGTATCACACATGTATTAAGTGTTATCTATGTGGCGGGCCTGTGTTGGGTACTGGGGAACCTGTGATGAATGGTACACCCTGGGTCCTGCCCTCACAGAGCTTACACTCTCCTGGAGAAGACAGACATGAAAGCCAGATTCTGCAGCTCAGCCCAAGTGCTGCGGCCGTGGAAGCATGAGGCTTTAGAAGCCCTATTCATCACCCTTGAGAGAAAGGCATCGGGCAATGCCCATCTAAGGAAATTCAGCAACTAGGGTGAGAAACAAGGCTTCACGTGGAGGGAAAGGTTTGCAGTTCATGATGTAAGACCATAATGTTCCCAAAATTCAAAAGTAGTCTGCACAGCTGCATCAAGGAATTACATGGGCACAACCAGTACTAAATGTTCACTCTTTGGCTTCTTAAACACATGGCAACCTGAATACATATTCACCATGTGGATTTTAAGGTCCAACATGATGACACCGGGCAGAGAGGGACTTTCTAATGTTAAGCTAGGACTCTGTCTACCAAAATGTGGATGTATCTAAGCTTAGGCAAGAGCCAGAATTCATTCACAAATGATGCCTACGATATCAACATGCAAGTCAGTACAAAGAGTATAAGACAATTCTGCAGCTACAAGAAAATCATTTTAATAATTACAATTTTTAAAACTCCTATACTCTAAACTTGCAGGGTCTCTTTCTTCCCCTAAGTACAGTTTACAGACCAAAATTCTTATGAGATAATGACAAGGAAAAAGGAAAAGGATAATGTCACCCATGATGGCTGCAATAGACATAAAGTTTAAAGAAATTATTTCTCCTATATTTTAAGAAATTTCCATATATTAGTTATTAAATACACTGAGTATTTCTTCTAAATGTGTCTGGCATACTAAATCAATTTTAATCTTATTTCACTCTCCTCAATTAGTAATGTTACAACAGAACCAAATAATTCAAGTATAGAAAAAAAATTGATGACATTTTAGTATTTTCATTAAAAATGAACAAAATTCCATTTCAATCTGATAATATCTATTTAACTGGTTTTGTTAATTTTATTTAGCTTTTCAAAAGACCAAAGTAGAAGACATTTTCTCAAATAAAGTTTCATATCCAATCTAATCACATTACTAAAAACACAACCACGACTGATATTTTAGTTTTCTTCCTATTCATAACCTAAAATTAATGTGTATTATGTACTGTATATATGTTCATACATATATCTGTACTAAAAACATGGTTGTGTAAGTTTATGAAATATATTATTTAATGAAAAAATTACCTAAAGATTTGATAAACATGTTTATTGAGTGTATAATATTCCACAGAAGAAATGTACCATACTAGGATGGCTGATTCTACATTACTAAGCATTCAGATATTTTTCTGAAATTTTCCTCTGTTTAACCAGTGTAACTGAGCCATTTTATTCTATGCCTGCTCCACCTACAACAAGGAAATCAATGCCAGACAAGACAACAGAAAAATAAGACACCTACTCCAAATCTCACACCCTTCCTTCACTGAGACTTCTGACAAACAATGAGGATGGTGTTCAACAGCTCGCACAGTGGTTCTCAATGAGGATGCTTCCCCAACTCCTCCCTCCAGGGCACATGTGCCAATGCCTAACGACATTTTCATTTGTCAAAATGTGACGTGAAGGTGTTACTGGCACCTAATGGGTAGAAGTCAGAGATATAGCCGAAAAATCCTACAATGCACATGAAAGGCTTTCTCAACAAAGAAAGATCTAGCCCAATATGTCATTAATGCCATGGTCAGGAAACCTTAGTCTAGCCCTTTTGTGTGGTCTTCCCATCTCTTCAAACTCAAGATTTTCTCATCCCAATGATAATGGGTAATAAATTAAAAGACTCAACAGGCACATCAACACTCAGGATGTAACTACACACGTAGGTCAGCAGAAGTGTCCAACTAGAAGGAGGTGATCGCAGGTCCCTTACTCACACTTCAACCAACGACATCTGAAGACCAGAGAGTGGGGAGGGGCTGCTTTACTGGGGGCATAAACTTTAGGCCTCACCCAGTGTACTTTCTTCCACTCTTTTAAACCTTTCGATGTTAGGACTTTCTCAGCCAAGGAAATGAAAACAAGGTATTTTTAACTACCTGTTCAATTGCTTGGAAAATTACCTATTAAAACATTCAAACACCCACTTCTCATTTTTTTCCTAAGCCCCAGAGTAGCCAAATGATATAAATCCCTAGAATTCCTTGGTGGGGAAATAATTTTTGTCAAAATTTAAGCAGTTGAATACATATCTATGTATATATACATATATCATGTATATCATATATATATATATTCATTACAGTGTGCCTTATGTATGTCTGATTATAAGGCAAAAATCATGAGTTTGCTACAACGCTTGTAGGAGCATATTCTCTAAAATGCTAGAGGACTTAATTTTAATAGACCTGCAATACATGAGCTTTGGAAGATCAGTAAACTCATCATAACAATGATTAAGCAATGGTTTAATGCTTCAACTACAAACGCAGTATTTATTAGGCAAAAGAACCCTGATTTTGTGTAATGCTGTCTATAATGAGATTGTACAATGACTCTAGTCTTCCATTTGTTCAAATAACCATAGCACAGCTGGTGGCAATAAAAGCTATTCAATTGTTTTCTTACTGTCTGAATTTGAAACAAATGGTCCAGCTCTAGAAAAGAATTTGTTCTTGTGTTTGATCAGTTCCTTTTAAGTGATTATCAATTTAAGTAAAAAAGTCAAAATAGCCCATCAGTAAACACCTAATCACATAAAACATCAAATCCAACTATCCGCCATTACTGAAGACACTGGTTTGGAAAATAAACAGGGACAAAATGCACCACTGCTTTTAATCAATGTAATGAATACCATTAACTCAAACCATAAACTTCCTATTCACCAGGAGCAAATTTTTAGTCCCAATATCTTTCCAATGGTTTCTTTTACTTTCTTAAACTTTAATTAAAATCAACTACATTTGAAAACTAAGGTACTTAAGCCTAAGAAAATATTTTTTTCTGCAACAATTATTTTAAAACTTTGATTTTGGCAACCTCTCTGACATTTGAAAATTCGGCTAGAAACACAATTCATTAAATTTAACTATCCATAAAATTATGTAGATCAATAAAATTATGGAAAAAAAACTATGTAGAAAATTCAAGCTATTCAACAAACTGTTGAATAAATTCTATGTGCCAAATACTGCTAGTAGTAGTCCTACCAGTACATGATAGATTAGACAATCACTGTGACGGTTTAGACCTAGACTACCCCCACAACAGTCACATGTGTTCCAAGGCGGGGCTCTACGCTGGTTGTTGCTGGTACTGGCTGTACTGCCAGAAGGCAGGGCCAGGATGGAAGAGGCAGGTCACCAAAACCACGATTCGGTGGGGCGCAGCTTCCCTTCTGCCTCTCTTCACTCTCTGCTTCCTAGAAGCCACGATATTTGTAACTTTCTTCTGCCCAGACCCTTCCACTGTGCCTGGGAGATAGCTGACATGACAGGGATTGTAACCATATGCTCCAATAAAGCTCTCCTCCTTCAAATTATGGACATCAGGTATTGTGTCACTGACCAAAAAAACAAACAAAAAAAAAAAAACTGAGATAGCAAAGAAACTATCAGTTCAAACAAATTATGTGTCCCTTGTGCATGTATTACTAAGATATGGTCACTGATTAAAAAGATTGAAATATACAACATAATTGATACTGTGAATGCCTTCATACAATAATTTCTACTGTCCTCTTTAAATTCTGAATATTCTAATGGATTTAATGTTTTTATTAATTCTACTAAATGAGTTCTCAAAAATATTCCTTGATCAATAATTGCACACTTTAAGTAACTCAAATACTACCAGTAGCACAAAATTAATTAAGATGAACTGTGTTCTTGTACCCGGGATCAAACTCAGGACCCTGCACTTGCCAGACAGGTGCTTATTCCACTGAGCTATCTCCCCAGCCTGCATTGTGTTCATTGTGATGCTCAGTTTTTTACTAAGTATTAATTAAAGAGTAGCATTGGAAATACAAACAAAGAATTGCTTCACAGTTTTTTTTCTTGTACACTAATAGTATTTACATGTTCATCAATGCTTGTCTCACTATGTAAAACAAGCAAGAGCACCATATATTTCTAGTTGTAACATAGCAATCCTACTACTTTTCTTTTCTTTTTTTTTTTTTTTTTTTTGGTACTGGGGATTGAACTCAGGACCCTGTGCTTGCCAGGCAAG
>NDGM011236709.1:0-17149 GCA_002564305.1 Octomys mimax | reverse complement strand
AACTCAGGACCCTGTGCTTGCCAGGCAAGTGCTTATTCTACTGAGCTATCTCCCTGGCCCCAGCAATCCTACTACTAAAGGAAACAAAAGCAGTCTGTTGAAGACACATGAGCATCACGGTCATTGCACCATTAGTTATTTTATGCAGTGTTAGTTATTCCACTTAACATGATGCTTCCTAGATACATGTAAGTTGTAGCTATTTGCTGTGCTACTTGCAGAAGTTCCTTCTTTTGAAAGATTAAAAAGTAATTCACTGCATAAATATAGTTTCTGTGCACATTTAACCAGGAACAAACATTTACATTGATTCCTTGTTTTGGTTACTGTGACTAAAATATAACTAGTTTTCCAAATGACCAGTGCACGCAGTTACCACATCAAGCATGGGTAACAGGCCTCTTTTGAAGTGTACAGGGAAAAGATGAATTTTAATATAGCTGAGTAAGACACATCAAGTTCAAAGCAATCTTGGAAAAAACTATCATTTCTCAGGTTTGTTGTATTAAAGGTGTAGCATTAAAGAATATTATAACTGCCTGGAAGGTACTTTAAAATACATCTTCATAATCCCAGCACTTGGGAGGCTGTAAACAGGGGGACTGCTACGAGTTTGATCTATGCAGTGAGACCCTGGAGACCCTGGAGACCCTGTCCTAAATTCAAAAGAATACATCTTCCTTTTTTAACAATGCATCTATGGGAGACAAGGTTTCCTTCATATAATGAACATATTATCATTTTTAAATAAATTAATATTTAGTTAAAACATAACAGGAAATATGTTTATAATAATATAATAAGTATCATAAAAAAACTAACCTGCCAGTCTACAGCAATGAGCACAGGCCAATTCTACTTTTTTTTCTACTTTCTAATATTAACTAGATACATGTATTTTCAGAAAATATATAACTAAAACAATATTTCTCTTTGATAAGTATTTAGATTTTCTTAAACAAACATCTGATTTCTAGCCTTCAAAGTCTATCTAAAAAAAAAAAAAAACAGCAAGAATGGGCAGCTTAGATATGGTGTCCACCAAGATTTTTGTATGTATGTTTTCTACTCTGATCTTTCTTTCAACAATCATGGAGATTACTATGATTGCTGACGCACCCAGTGAAGCAGAACACCCAATATCGACTTTTCATTGCACTCCAGAAAGAGATAAATTTCTCTAAATGGGTGCAGGGTTTGTTCTTTCACTACCTAACACAAACCAAAATTAAATTAAGTTCACATAATGAACATTCCTGCTATTCTCCAACCAGCTTCAAGACTCCTAAAAACATGTGCTCTGAACTTAATGTATCATGGCAGACATGACACAGGCATCTGTGGGAACAGAAATTTCTGTCTGACTACCTTAGAGTAACTAAACAGTTGTCCCTCAACAGTACTTAAGTATATGATGAAAAGCTGTGCAACATCTTTCACAATTCCGTCACGTTAACATGTTTTTCTAAACAATAGCTAGATTTCTAAATCCAGATACATAACTAACCTTTTGTCAAAACTTACAATTTGGTCTAATTGATTATAAATTTAGAGCAATGGCTTGGAAATGTCAATAAGGTAATAAAGCTAATTAATCTTTCCAATAATAATTAAAATCCATATGCAAGGAATCTATGAGGGAGAATCTTAACAAGCTTAATACAAAATTATAACCCTGGAAATTACATTACTCTCACGACCCCAGAGTTTATTGTTCTGGCTAGTTATTGTTTTTGTTGTTGCTGTTGCTGGTGATTTTTTAGTGACTATTCTGATGTAGTTTTCTGAAGGCTGTATGCTTTAGTATGTGTGCTGAATCTACCACCAAGTAGACTCATAAATATGACAAATATAAAAACATAACAGAAAATATGTTCATAATAATATAATAAGTATTATTTGTAATTATTTGTATTATTACAATAGTAATAAATATTATTAATTATTACAAATTATTATTTGTAAATATTATTTACAAATATTTGTAAGACAAATATTTCCTTTGAGCCAATGTCTCTCAGCATTTGCCAAGGGTGTGTGCGTGTATGCACGTGCGTGTGCGCATGTGCACACACGCGTTGATGTGTATTTAATAACTGAGCAGGGAATTTAAAACTCTGCCTTAGTCTTCACTTCCTCTTCTCCAGAGCTTCAAGGTCCACCAACACACAGAGCAGGGCCTTCCCAATTCTTTTCTTGTATTTTGCACAGATCAACACATCCCCCTAAACTAGCTCCTGACAAAAGCTTTGTTTTTATATAAAGATGCTGAAATGTCTGCAATACTAATTCTTAGTAAATGATTCAAAACTTAATTTATTATGGATTTGTTCTTTTCCATTAGCTCATATCTCGCCACCTGCATCTTAATGAATCATGATCCTGTCTTCATGTGAACAAATTTCTTTCTGCAATTTTTATAGATGATTTAGCCATACAGAATTTAATCCAAACATTGAAAGTCAAAAGATGACAAAGGTTACCTATTTCAATAAAACTATTAAAGATGATAGTGTCAAAAATACCAAAGTGCTTCTCTGTTCACATTAAAAATCTAAACAGCAGTATGCAAAACTGCCAAGATGCCCACCTCCTGCCGCACTCTGTTCCCCACATGGCTGCACTCAAGTCCACCACAGAGCCATTTTAAGAAGGGCTTATCCAATCAAAACCTGAGACTCTGAGCCTTGAGAAGGGCTTGTCCAATCAAAACTCTGAGACTCTGAGGCTTAAGAAGGGCTTATCCAATCAAAACTCTGAGACTCTGAATAATAATCATTTCCAGTGGTTCCTTCTTACTTAAGAGACCATGCTATGGATGTTCCTTATGAGGACCAGAAAAAAGTACAGCATTGCACCAAACGCATCTAATTCTTTCAATAACAGCTATCAAGGACTAACATATTTTTAACATCTGTCAGACATCTTTTTTTCTCAAATATAGCAAGGTAAGGCCAATTTTACCAAATATAAAGGTAATGCTTGAAACAGTATGTTTGAATCGATTCATATATTTTAAAAGTTCTAACAAAACTGCCTATAAGAATCTGATTTCAAAATGAGTTATTACATTGCACATTATATGTACAAAAATTAATGTGTGGGGCTTTTTTTTTTTTTTTTAATTTAGGGAAGTGTCTACTGGGCGTACAGGATCGGACTCGTAGTGATTCTCCTGTTTACAACTTCCCAAATTCTGGGATTACAGGCCTGTGCTACGTGCTACCATGCCCAGTCTCAACTGTCATCTCAGGGTGCCCCAGGGGCAGAGCCAGCAGGACAGGGCCAGCACCGCAGACCCGGGGATCAAACACCCAGCCCCTAACACCCAGCCCCTGCACTTGCTCACAGGTGCTTTAATCTGCTGAGGTATTTGGATAGCTCTTGGGCTTTTTTTATAGAAGCTTTTAGTTAATAAATAATACCTTGCTTAAAATTAGCTAGGTGATGTTCACCATTGAATACCATAAGTCTGAAGAGATTTTAGTAAACATGACAACTGGTTTAATTTTGAAATAAATAAGCTGACTCACTGGATAATATATAGCTCTTATTAAGTGATAAAAAACAATATATAGCTCTTATTAAAAGGTGAACACAATACTATATTTTTAACTCTAGGAAAGGTAAAAGTTCATTAACAAAATTTAAAATACAAAATAAAGCACAAAACAGCCAAGCAGGGTAAAATTAGATTCTGATGCTAACAACCATCAAGTTATGTTAAATGTAATATGCATTTAATTAGACTACTAAATGTGTAGTATAATGTACATCAGGTGAAATGCAGGAGTGTTTCTATAAGCATGTAACTTTTCTACTTCTGTACTCCCCTAGATTTAAATATGTAACCTCTGAGTTGGTTTAATTTAGGCTTTTGCAGTTAATTGCTTTATTTTGGTTTTATTTCTAAAAGAAAAGAATAAAGTCACTAACAGTATTTAGTACTTTTCATGTTGGTTTTAAAAATATCACCTTAGTAAAAGGAATACATTGGAGAATGTGTTGAAATTTTTGCAAGGGCCAACGTTGTTGGCTGGAGCTGGCATTTTTTGGCAGATTCTATTAATAAACACTATGTTGACAGAGAAAATTTTTATTTAATTATTTAATTCTTAGGACAAGTAGCCACAATGCACACATGAAATTCTTAAAGTGTCCTCACTCATTTACTTCAGCAATAAAACAAAAACTAAGGGAATATACCTTTGACACCAGTGAGTCCGCTCTACAGAACTTGTAAACACCAGTAGGAAATGATAAGAAAATTGATGCTGATGTCTATGGAAATAGCATGCCCCATAAAACTCTAGCTGTCCATGCTTGTTTTCTGCACAAATCTCTTCTACTGGGGCTCTCTACTGCATCTTTTTCATTTGTTTGTTTTTATTAATTTTATTGAGAAACAAATAGCAATGAGACAGTTTCAGAATTGATTAGTAGGACAGTTTCAGTACTTAATACGTTGCATATTGTTGTCTTCATAGTGGTTATTCATAGTATAAGATGCAGACATGATATCCTGTCCATCTCTACTGCATCTTAAATCTGCAAATGTACCTCACTTTGGAATAAGAATAAAGACAAGAGTCCCCCAATTACTTTCATGGAGGTACACCCTCATCATTTCCAGACTCCTATAATTATCTTGGGATGGACTGGGATATATTCCTTGTGATTCACAACCATCTTGTCTGTTACTCTTCTCTCATTGCTGGGACAAGTACCTGACACTGGGAAGGTTTATGTAGCTCACAGCTACTGGAGGTTTCAGTCCATACGTGGCTGGATCCAAGGCAGACTGGCACATGGCAGAGAGCAGCAGTTCATGGCAGTGGAACAACAACAAAGGCAACATACAACAATGGCCACTCAGAGAGCAATGGCTATAGAGAGAGTCTGTCTCTCTGTCTCTCTTATATTGCATTCAGGCTCTCTTCTCCAGCCTGGGGGAAGTACACACACCCATAATCCCAGAAGTACCAAGATCCATAATCCCAACAGGACTAAAAACCAATAATCCCAGTGGATCATGAGTTAATGTCAAACTCTAGAAGTCCCCATGACTGCATGAGGCTTTGGGGGGCAGGGACAACTAGACACAAACCATTACACATCTATTCCTGAATAAGTGGGAAAAAGTTTGCAGTACTGGCTTCAGAGAAGCTGAGAATGGCTATTGAGATGTATCTTAAGTCAAAAATAACCATAACACTGTCTAACATGACCACTTATGTTTTAGGTGGGTTCAGTCGATACAGTATGCTGTTAACTTCTCCATACACAGCTTAAATATGCTCCTCTGCCTTCCCAAGTATGAACTTGATCATCAAACCAAAGTCAACTTCCACAGGGAGGCAGATAACATAGCAAATCAGCCTTCTTTTACATTCATGGTCTTCAAGAACAAATGGTCTGGTCACTCATTTCCTCCTAGTTATTTACTTGTATGCTTGAACAGTAAGCAGCACTTGGAAAGCATATCTCAATCCTAGTTTTACCACTTACTGGCCTCATCACTTTGCACAAATTATCAATTTCTTATAAACCTGTTTCTATAATGCCAAAAATGGAGACAAAAAGAGTTGTAGGACTGTCATGCTAACTAAATGAAATGCTGGGGTTTTGTTTTGTTTTTTTTTCAAATCTTTAAAAGCAGTGCCTGGAATAAAATAAACATCAATAAATGCCAGCTTTCTCAACAGAACTGCTATAAATACCTAGAAGCACTGTCACGAAACACCTTTGATTAGCAAGGCTTCTATAGGGGTGAAAATGTAGCCCTTAGGAACTAATTAAGGATACAGGTGGCTACACAAGATTTAAAATAGAATTCATCATTCATTTTTCTTTGAATTATTTAGTGATCACCTTTTATGTACATGTACCAAAATCAATTTGATGCAGAAAAGAAAACAATGAAGAGTTCTCCAAAAGGCTTCTTACAATGGGAATATAAGCCAAATAAACAGGAGTATGATATGGTAGATAACCGTAGGCAATGCCAACTGAATAGAAGGTATGCAGAATGGGAGTACACATCTGCTAAGGAGGATTAGTACATTATAAAGTATATTTTAAAATTCTGAATACATTCCTTTGATCCCACTCTCTTCATCAAGTAGAAGTGGGCTCCAAAGGTGGCCTCACAGGTTAATATTAAATTCTAAAGTCCGTCAGTATTGAGGATCAATTCTATGCTAAACGCGTCACTCTAAACCTTGCCCCACACTCAAGATAAAAATGGCTTGCTGCTGTACGTCAGTAACATACTGTTTTTGTTTTAGGGGGAAAAACTGCAACCATGACTTTTTTTTATTTTGGCAAAATTCCTACCATACTTAATTACCTCCTGAGGAAAACTGCAGGATTCTCCTACTTTTACAGCAACTAAAAACAGCACTTGCTCTAGGAGACATGGTTCAGAATTATTACGCTGTCTGCAAATCTCAAGCTGAATAGAGAGGCCTACTGATTTATAAGACATTTTTTGCACTTTATTAATGACTTACCTTTTTTTCTTTTAAGAAGCCATATTTTGTCCTCACATTGAATGTAATCATTATGTACTGCAAACACATACTAATGGAAATCTTTTTAAATTAAAAAAATAAAAAAGTGTGAACTAGATACAGAATCACAAAGACCCTGAGTTCATTTCCTAACTTTGCAACATATTAGCTGTATACTCTACATCAAGTTATTGCTCTGACCTCATTTTCTCATCTGATCGAAAAAAACTTACTATTGAATAGGACTAATAACACAGCATTTGGCTTATGCCTTATGGTTATTTCATTCTATAAAATTGTTTCATCTCCCAAGTATTTAGCACAGTTCTTTGTATACAAAGATAGTAGTTAAACATTTAATACCATTCCCCCATATTTGGATAAGAACAAAACTGTCAGACCTACCAATAACCAGTAAAAGAATAAACACAGGAGTGACTACAAAAATAAGATGAATGCTTAAATTTTAAAAATGTATTATAGTAAAACACACACAGTCGTTAATTTCCCTGAAAATACTCCCCCCACCCCTCACTCCAAACATACTTACTCTATCATTCCCACTGCTTTCTGAAGCAATTCTGAAAGTCCTCTTTGGTGAGCATCTATACAAGGCACAATTTTTAAAATTACAGTAAATGCTGCTTCCACATGCCATCTGATGGAAAGTCAAGCTCATGAAAACATTTCAGTGCATCCTCATCCACCTCACTCACTGGATCTAGAGCCCTACACTTTCCGGCTCCACCTCTAAGTCAAAAATGACCATGAAAGGTAAATTTTTTTCTAATCGAGGACATACAGGTAGGTGTGACAATGCAACTAAAGACCATCACAGAAGACCTCTAGAACTGCACAGAAAGTCACGAGAACAATGGGATGTATTCAAGGGGAGGGAGATTAATGGCCTTATGTCTTTTACTCTAATAAAGGTTGTATTTTTTATTGAAACACATAGTATTTTTCAGTCACATCTGATACTTCATGTAATGTGCCACAGCACTGACAATTCCATCGCTACATAATGTTTACCGAAAACTCAGTTAAGAGAAATAATATTAACGAAGGCTCACCTAAACATCCATTATGTTACCTAAGATTCTTCAAGTGAGTCATTCTCAATAGTTTCCTGAAGACTGTGACTCACTAGGTCTGAGAAGGGGGTTGAGCCTCTGCAGCCACAATGAGCTCCCTATGCAATACCGAAGCTGCTGGCTAGCATGCCAGAGTCTGACTGGCCCACTTTTAAATCCATTCCCTTCCTTTCACTTGTGCTTGGTATACATTTTTTTGGCTCCTGTGAAAGTTTTTCCCTGAATGCTTCTTAGGCATTAAGCAATTAGCCAAAAGCATTATACAAATGTACTTTTAAGAGTCCTAAGACAGGCTTGTCCTATTTACTTGGAAGGATGTTTTTGAAGCCATTCATTATTCATTACACTCTATGAGGCTTTTCTCAGAGGATTCACAGAAAAGATATTTCCCAAGACTTGGTATTAGGAAGAAATGTGTTCCTTCTGAGAATCTGGCTTGTTTTTGTACTATAGATAGTGTTATTCTTATAAGCCTATTGTCTTTACCACTTTGCAGTGGCTGCTCAAAAACTCAGATCCACACATATGAATGAATCACTTATATAGTTACAGCATCTTAGTGTCTGAATTTTATGTATAACCCCCTCTCCATTCATTCAATTTTTTCTTCACATTTTTGGTTCTTATTTTTTTCCTCTTATTTCCCAACAGCTTAGCTTTTGTATTGTTATTTTTGTATACTTTAGACAGACATGAAAACTTACTCAAGTAACAGAATAATGGAAATAGAAAGAAAAAAAAAGACAAATTTGTTCATCTTTTAAAAAGCAGAAGCTGTGTGCATCACTGTTTTTTTTAACATTTCTAGCACTATTTGTTATTAAAACTACAAAGCAGGTAAACTTTTTATTTAGTAATAAAATTATTTTTAGAATATTCAGGTTCCCTAAACCATTACTGTCATGCTCATTGTAGATGGCAATGAGTTATCTTACAAAAATCCCTAGACACCAGTTGGAAAGGTGGGAAAGACTCCTCGCTAATTCACCCAAAGCTTCCTTCCCCACAACGTCCCATCAATCTCATCACTCAATGTAACAATAAGCCCTTCTAATTATCCTACTCCTCTGATATCAAACTCCAAACTCATACAAAATTTAATTTGATGTTTCCTAAATGTATACAGGATTAATTATAACATCGTGCTTGACAGTGTGTGTTCCTCTCATCACCCAAACATCACTTTCCATGCACACAGAATCGATATTTCTTTCTTCATATTAAATAATAGTATTATAACCTTTATGTAGGAACCCTACAATAAGCAGGACACAAAATATATCAGTATATCTATGAAAAAATAAAAATGTCCACAGCAACCAAATGAATCACTCAAGTTTCTTGAGAAAATAAATTCTAGGCTGGGGAGACAGCTGGCTGGGGAGATAGCCCAGTAGAATAAGCGCTTGCCTGGCAAGCACAAGGTCCTGAGTTCAATCCCCAGTACCAAAAAAAAGAAAAAAGAAAAAAGAAAATAAATTCTAGCTATACCAGGACAGTGTTATGGTTTGTGTCTAGTTGTCCCCCGCAAGGCCTCATGCAGTCATTGGGGTAGCGCCTAGAGTTTGTGATTAGTTCCTGATCCAATGCAGGGATTACGGGTGTTAGTGCTACACCCACCCTGGGGTAGGTAGTCTGGGGTAGGTAGTCTGCATGCAATATGAGGAAGGGAGAGGGGCTTGCTAGCTGCTGTAACCACTGATCCTCCCTTGACTCTGTCATGTGCCACTCTGCCTTAGAGCCAGCCAAGTATGGACTAAACCTCCACCAATTGTGAGCTACATAAACCTTTCCTTCCTTAATTTTGGGTGTCAGGTATTTTCCCAACAACAACAAAAAAGTAACTAAGACAGAAGGCAATTTTTCTGCAGTCAAAAAAGATGATAGAATGATCTGAGAAATTACTATTTCTTAAAATGTGCTTTCCAATTTCTCCTAACCACATCACTCCTTTTCATAAACTCACAAAGATTTCATCAAATCATCCCTAAAGTTGTTGGCTTTTAAGCTTATCTAGGGTAAGCTTATGTTCCTGACAACAACTTATGTTTCTAAGGTAAATACTGTCTCAATGTTCTTTTAAGTATCTACCTTTCTAGGCAAATCTGAAGGTTCTTCTATCATCTCATTGTCTTCTCCTTTTTTCATTCCCCTTGTTACAGTACTAAATTTTATTCTTCCTTCCATAATCAATAAAAATGTGTCTCCTACACATCATCACCTTCCTCCACTCTTCAATCCAAAAGAAGCTCCCCATGCCACAGTCACCCCAGGTGCTGTCTGCCTCCTGCTGCTAACAAGATCCTAGCCTGACTACATTTTCTTTGTCTTATATAATCAGATATATGATAACCAGTAAGGTTCCCCTGAAGGCACTTATGGATTTTTTTACTGAAAACATCTAAAAACTCCCTACTTCCTACAATGTGGTCTTCAAATGTCTGTTAAGGGAACACATCATGAACTCCTGGGACATATACATTAACAATTCATTATAAAGCAAAGACAGAGCTGTTTGTTTGATTTACAAAACATGTCACTTTTAATCACAACTATCATTTATATGGGTATGCGTATATAAAGTATATATTCGTAATTGTGCAAAATGTACATTAAATATATAACATGTTTAGTCTGTTCCTGTCAGTCTTGATTATCCACAGCATGGTTTTTCTTTATAGAAACTGGTAAGAGCTACTCATAATATGCAACTCCACATCAGAGTATTCAACTTAGTACCACTTCCCTTAATAAAGCACTTAAATTCATATAAAGGTATGGAGTACTCTAAATTACAGGATTCAAATTATTTTAAATATGTGATTAAATATACCATAAAATTTCTCCCCAGAATTCTTCTTTTATTTGTTAAAGAACATATGTTCTTCCTCAAAATAACTTGCTATTTCTGAACTATTACTCAGCCACACACTTCCAACACGCAACAAAGGTTACCTCAAATAAACCTTGATTTTACAATAATTCAGAAACTTTCTATGCCACCTTATGCCAACTGAAAATCCATGAGTCACAGGTGAATGACAGAAGAAGTGTTGGAGGTAATGTTTCCGTAATGCCACTATGTGAGATGGTTTCAGAAACTAATATTTTATAGCCTTCCCACACACGTAGTTTTGTTTGCTGAAAAGCAAGGATGAAAACAGAAAACAGTTTTATCTCCACTCATCATAGGAAGCAATGGAGTCATAGAGAAGAGAAAGGCTCAGTGACACACAGTTATCCATAACACACAGGTACTGGACTTTATACACTATTCCATTTACTCTAAAATAGGCGCACTGACTAACCCACCATTTCCATTTAAGCCATCTTTAGTCAGTCATTGCTTCAATCACAAGAACTTCCAAACCTCCAGTTAACTTGTTATCTCTTCCTTCTTGCTGTTTTTGCCCATTCTTTTGTTCATTTGATCCACACACATTGTGTTAAGTTGGAAACTTCTTAAGTTTATTACAAAGCCAGACAATTTCAACTTAATATACCATCTTTAAGCACTGTGTCTACTACAACAGTGCTCCACGTTTCCAAATCCCACTTCATTTTTCACCGGGGCAAAGAAGGTTAAATTGCATTTCATTAGCTCCCTTAAGTTCAGTGGACCAGCTGGGCATGGAGGCACACACCTGTAATCCCATGTAATTCCAGCACTTGGGAGGCTGAGACAGGAGGAGGAGTTTTTTTGTTTGTTTGTTTCTTGGCTTTATTTTATTTATTTATTTATTTATTTGCTACTTCATAGTGCCTTAAGGGCAGGTATGGTGCAGCTTCTGGAGCTGGCAATAAAACCGCGGTCCTATGTGCCTGACTGCATTTGCCCAAGCAGCGCTTCAAACAACTGAGCTATCCGGCAAAGCCCTCAAAGGAGGATTGTTCATTGTGACTTTGGGACCAGACTGGGCTGCAAAATGAACTCAAGGCCTGCTGGGCAGCTTGAACTGCATAGTGAGACCCTGTCTCAAAAGGACAAAAAAAGTGGATCTATGTGATTAAATTATGGCCAACTGGTGAGAGGTGAGAGCATTGCTGGGTTGGCCTTAAAATACATCTTGCAATGCAATTCTCTATTCTCTTCTGCTTGGTGTAGAGGCTGGCTATGGAGGATCCACTGGGGACCCAACAGCCTTCTTTGACAGCGAAGCAGCTCAATGAAAGAAGCCAGAATTCCTAAATTGCTCAGTGGAACAACAGATCCCAACATCTGCGCACTGTGCCACTCCAACCTCAAGCTGGACTATGAGGTGGTGAGAATTAATCCTTTATTGTATTAATCAAGACTTAGGCTTATTAATTATATTCACCTTCCCTAATAAAGACAGAAATGAAGAAATTAATTTTTCTTAATATGCATTTATTTATTTACAATTAAAGTATGTGATTTCAGGTATAAATTTCCCAGTTATTAGTATCTTTCATAATCAACTCAGTGTTTACTTCTTTAGCACTAAAGAGTTTGTGGCAAATAGAAAAACATTCAAAGCCTTAAGAAATTAACTCTGCACATGCCCAAAAAACTTTTATATCTAAACATGGCAATACTATTCTTAGTTTTTATATTTATCAAATATATATATATATATTTTTTAAACCACTCCTTGCAGTTGTAAAACATTAAAGTCTACCATCTATATATATAATGCCAACATTTTAATGACATATTTAATGATACTATGAGGCAAGAAGAAAGTTGACACAATGCCTACCTCCATACCAGGCCTGGAATCAGGGTCCACACTAAATTCAAGGACCTCTTGGGATTTGAGGATTACTATAACTAGCTGTAGCTACACATTTCTCTGGTCATCTCATATTCTTTCTAGTTGTCTCACACATTTCATAATCTTTCACCTTGATCTGTCTGAGGACATGCTGACCTCATGAAAGTAGAAGACTTCATCTGTTGGTTGTTGTTTATTGTTCTATGCTAGTAACTGCTGGATTCTCTTAAGAACATTCGCTTGAATGTAAAATTATTCATGGCAATTTGTACAACAATGATAGAAGTGAAAATGTGGAAACAATGCACCATTTTGGGAAGCACATGCTGGGGGAACATAAACATATACAGTGCACCTAATTTATTTCCTTTAACTCATATTTCAGCCATAAGAAACTAATTTTCCGAAGCTAATTCAGAGTATTTTGAAGAACCGGGAAGTACCTAAATATGGAAGCCACATGTGAACACATACAAAATTCCTATTTTCATTGACTTGTTATGCCTCAGACAGTTAAAGACCATCTAATAAATAGTTAATGAATCAAAGTGATAGCATTGGTTTCACATGAGAATGAAAGTAGTCTTTCTTCATTGTAGATAGTCCTACTTAACAGGCCTGAAAAGATCAACTGGTTATACTGCCTTCATTTGTTTTTATCATGTCACAAATGTCTGTTCATAGAACCTCTCTTCACTCTACCTGCCCCCAGCTTTACCTTAGTGTTTGAGAGGTAACTTATTCACTAACGAATATTGCTCATTGCACCCTGACTATGTGTTAGGTCTTGGTTTAAGTGGTAAGGTGAAAAGAAGGTCTCCTAATTTTTCCCTCTTGCTGCAGATGGATTATAAAGCAATGCCCACAGTGAGCCTGTAACCATGAGACAAAACTGGGAGGATGAAGCAGCAGGCTTGAACTGGTAACAGTGACCATAATCATTTTCTTTGCCTTTTCCTGAGGATTCTTTCTTTATCAGAAGAACACACAATACATGACTGGGGCCACAAAGGGAATGGATTCTCTCTTGCTAAGACCTTAGTATTGGAGTCAGGGAGCAAAATAAACACTAGCTTTGTATACTGCCTCTAAACTCAACTCCGATTTCTCCCTCTCTAATTTCTCTTCCATGGGCCCATCCCAATGAGAATATGGTAATTGAGAAAACAAAAGCAATTTCACAACATTTACAAAAGTAACATCTCAATACAGCACAGTTTTCCTATTTCAGTCATTCATGTTGCTACCATTGCTTTTGTCTTATGAGCAGGGCTTTTTAATGCAGTTCCACCTGAGTAATGTGAGGTTCTCTCTTTGATTCCTGCTCTGTTAGTATTTACTTCAGAGTTTAAAAGCACATTGATTTTCTTTGGAGTCTTCAGCTGCTAGAACAGAATCTTGACTGAAATTACCAGGCATAGTCATAATAAAGTAAATTCTTATTTCAAATATATTTACAACTTCTCATCTTACTTTCCTACCTGCATCCAGAGAACAACCTAGTCTTTAAAAAATAATAAGCCTGCTCCAGTGTCACATGCCTGTGATCCCAGCATTCTGAGAGACTATAGTAGAAGGTTCAAGCCCAAGCAAGACATTCAGTAACTTATCATGACCCTGTCTTGAAATAAAAAAGGCCCTGTGGATGCAGCTTGATATGAAGGTCGTGGGTTCAATTCTAAGTACTGGAAGAAGCATCAGGTAAAAACAAGCTATAGTATAATCTTAATTACTTACTTGTTGGTTCCACCTTAAAAAACAGAAAGATCATTCATTGATAAGACAGAGTTCATTTGAGGGTGGGAGGGCTGCCGGCTATAAATGGCAGTGTTTGTGTCTAGTTGTCCCCCCAAAGCTTCATGCAGTTATTGGGTCAGTCATCCTAGAGTTTGTGATTAATTCATGATCCAATGCAGGGATTATGGGTGGGAGTGCCACACCAGCCTGGGGTGGGTAATCTGCATGCAATATAAGGAAGAGAGAGAGGCCTGCGAGCTGCTGCAAACCTGCACCTCACTTTGCTCTTTGCTGTTTTTGGCTGCCATCAATTGCTGCCCTCTGCCATGTGCCACTCTGCCTTGGAGCTGGCCGAATATGAACTGAAACCTCCACTAACTATGAGCTACATAAACCTTTCCTTCCTTAATTTCAGGTGTCGGGTATTTTGTTCCATCAATGAGAAAAAAGCAACTAAGACACTGACAGATTCTCTCATTTGAAGGAAATTTAAGAAATGACTCCTCATCTGTAAAACTGTACATTTTTTAAAAAGATACTTTAAAAATATTTCATGAGAATATTCTATCTTTTATTTTAAAATCAGTAATGTTTCCCTCTTTAAGAACATGTCCTAAAATAGGGAACTATAAAGAATATTAAGTACTAAAAATAAATGAAGAATTCCCTTAAGTGCTTTGGAATAACAGATATAAAAGTTCTTTTCCCAATTATAGCCTTAAGATTCTAGCTACAAGTAGTTTGAATGTAAGATCCAAATCCAGAAATATAAGTTACAAAAATTAGCATAGTCATTTGGTTAAACTACATAGGGGAAATAAGTTTATATCCAGTTTCTTTTGCTACAGAATGGCAACCATTAGATACCTGTTTGAATTCTCTAAGAGGCCTTGAAAAAGTGTACATTTGATAAACTACTGAATGAACTGGCTCTCGCTGTCACGTTTGCATACACCATCTGAGCCACACTTTACACATAGCAGGTACTCAAAAAATGTTAGATAAGATGTTCAACTTACACAGAATCAACCCTCTACGGTGTTTGGATCTCATACATCTGCCAACTCCATCTAGAGTACTGCTTGAGGGGAAGAAAACGGACCTTTCCTTGCAATCCTGAGATTATCAAAGGAAGGCTGAGAGCAGCACGCTGGAAAGAGCTGGGCATGAACTGTAGTGGAAGAAAACGGACAGTGATAGCCTCTCACTGAAAACAATTTCGCCAAGTTCCACGGCAAAATAACCTAACCAGTGAGCACAAGGGTTCACTTTTCCTTTCCAGTGACTTCTTGGAAAACCTGTTCATGTCATAAGAGCACAATACTTAGGCAAACAGAACCTATTTACCATTTGTAATACGAGTGCTCATGGCGGTTAGGTATTTGCCCACTTCTCAAGTCCTGGGACATATAAGAAATGTGAAATTCATTTCATCTCAGCAACTTCAGAATCCTATTTTAATCTTAAAAACTAAAAACATCAAATAGCTAAGTCAATTACTAAATCTGAATGGCTTTCTGAATGTACCATATTTTTTAAATTTAATTATCAAAGATACTACTTTATTAGTTAAGTCATACATAATACATTTGATGATCCTCAATAAATTAAGCACTGTGAAGACATTAGAACAAGCACCCTATATATTTTTTGTCCTAAGAAACTAGGAAAACCTATCCAGCTAGTCTCCTTGTGACTTCAAAATTTTCCCAAATATACATTTTCCAAATTTTGTTAGTTTTTGTAGAAATGTTAACCTATATGAAGTATATGAACAAATCTTTGCAGGATACATTCTTAAGGTTTTTATTTTGCAAAACATGAGGCTTATTACCAGTGATCCCAAAAGAAAATCTATCTTCTCTGAGATCTATTTCTCATTGCTCACTGTCTGCCTCGTAGATGTGTTTGTTCCTTTCTAAATTATGTGAGTTGTCCTGAGAATTTGAAGAAAAGAACATAATTTCATGCAAGAAAAAATACCACTTGTAGTAAGTACCTATGTAATTATTAGCCATTAGAATTAAGAGATGGTAAGATTTCTGAAGGTAAAGGGCTGATTAAAGGGGTACTGTTTCTGTTTCCTGTAGCTCTCTGGCAAGGAAGTCTTCCAAATATCTACCTCTACTCTCTGTCCCCAATTCCTCTTCTCCCATTTTTCCTCAAACTCACTCCAATCTGGCTTCCACCCTCAGCACTCTGCTACTCTTGAGTTTGCACAGATTGCTAGGCCCACTCACGGGTCAATGCAGCAGCATTTCTTTCAGTGCTCACCACCTTGGCTCGTCCTCTTCTTCCATATTCCAGAACTCCACACACTTAGGAAACTCTTCCTTCTTCAGTTCTTCCATTTCTGGCTTCTTCTGTAGCCTTCACCATGAAGGAGGAAATGCCCGTCCTCCGCAGGTGCACTCTACCCATGGCCTGCTCACATTCAATCCCTTGGAGACCTGCCCCATTCACCAGCCATCGAAACCACCTCTATGCCACCCTATTGGGAACTACGATCTTCTTTAGAATACTATCTGAATCATGCTGGTATTCTCCCAATCCATCAATTTTCCTTCCATCCTTGTAAACACACACGCGCGCACGCACACACACACACACACACACACACACAATCTGCTCTCCTATGCAGCACATTATCCCTTAGTTTATCCTTGTGGGTCTTCAGGAGAGGCCAAGGAGAAGAAAAAGCCAGATATTAAATCAGATGTGGCCTCTTTTTGGGCGCTGAAGGTATTCTGAAGCTAGATGCCAGTAAAGGGTAAGCACTGAAAATGTACTAAATGCCAACATGTTATTCACATTCAATTGGTTAAATTGATAATTTTTCTGTGTATTTTATCCATTAAAAAGTGCCAAACACACTTCCAAGCTTTGCCAGAGCTGTTTCCTCTGCCCAAAGAATGCTCTTGCCCCAAATAGTCATTTGATACTTCTTTCTGCCTATAAATCTTTGTTCAACATATTCCTAGAGGTTGACCACTCTATTTAAAGTGAACATTTTTTTTAACATTTATTTATTTATTTAGAGAGACAGAGAGAGAGAGAGAGAGAGAGAGAG
>NDGM011236707.1:0-16311 GCA_002564305.1 Octomys mimax | reverse complement strand
TATTGAGTTATTTTGCTGAATTCAAATACCTACAATCTTTAGACTGGCTTCAAGTATGAAAAGTTCCTTTAAAGACTTCTCCAAATATAGCTTGTCTCCATTGTTTTATAGCCAAGGAAACAAGTTCAGCAAATTTGAGTGACTTTCCCAAGATATAAAGGTAAGGACAAGCTGAATCCAGACTTCAATCCGCATCTGCCTGCGGTACCCAGGTTGTCTTCAAATAGTCTTAAATTAGATAGGGGAAAACAATCAGGATAGCAAATTTGATACAGTTGAGAATCAAAGAAAAGACAGGATAGTTTTCAGGGGAAAAATGTTTTTTGAACTCATCCACACCACCCATGGCCCATCCCTTTGCATAGAGAAGCCACTGGTACTGGAAGGTGGTGTAGAAGATGATCATCTTGGGCTGCAGGCCAAGCTGTTTCTGCTGATCAAGGCCAAGTTCCCTGACCTCCTTAGGGCTCTTTAAATCTTATCTGTAAAATGAGATGGTCTGTCAGGGCCCTTTCAGTTTTAAAAGATTCCCTGAGGATTCCCAGCAGTAGCCTATTTCTGAGTAGCCTGAAGCAAGTCACATGCCATATGAAAAAGGAGGTTGAGGAGTACACGCAAAATGAGGCCGCCGATACCTGCTGCACCAGTGGGGCCATTGAATGCAAGTGTCCCGACACTAAAAGTAACCATGACTGGGCCATGGCCCAGGTTGCCCAGCTCCAGTTGATCATATCACAGTGCTAGGAGCATCTGTTCTGGATATTGCTGTTGCAGACTAAGCAACCCCAAAACTATTTTGCTCATGAGTTTGTGGGTCAGGACTTTGGAAAAAGCCCTTCAGCTGGATCCTTGACCCTGATCCATGCCATGTGTGCCATGGCCAGGTTGGAAGGACCACCTTCCAAGATGGCTCCCTTGTCCACAATTTCTGCAGGTTTCCTGTAGTCTAGACTTTTCCCAGAGTAGTGACCTCAGGTATTCACACTTCCAACATAGTGGGTGACTTCCAAAAGCCAAAGTGGAAGTTTGCAGGCATCAAAGTGACTAGTGCCCGAAATAGTGCTGTTTCTGTCATCCATTATTATGTAGAGAAGTCACAGCTCAGCCTTTGTCTCCCCAGAGGGTGAGCCTGACTGGAAAAAAATGGTCACTGGGTCATGACCTGGAAGGACACATTCTTATTCCTAGCTTCTGCCTTTTCTCTCTGCTTCCCCACTGCCTCAGAGCGAGCTGCTTTCTCCACCGGGCTCTTTGGAGCAGCTAACTTTGGATTGGACCAACTGGAAACTGAGAGCCAAAAAGTAAACCTCCCCTCTTTTAATCTGCAGATGTGAGCACTTGATCACAGCAATGGGCAAGTATTGATATGGCTTACTTTCCTAAAATTCAGATCTGTTTCTCTGCCTCAGCAACTGTCCCTGCTTCAGTGTCTGATGGTCCCCTCTACCTCAACAATTCCAAAATCAAACAGATTCTTTCTCTCTCAGGTTTGCCATCACTTTCCACATAGTTCCCCAAACATGGATCTAGAAACTATCTTGATTTCCCCTTTACAGTACCTTCAGGTCTATCCCAAATCCTTTCCTAAATCACATCATTTTCAAATCTGTTGCTCTTCCCTAGATTCCTGTAGTAATTTCCTACCTCACCTGCTTACCTTCTATCTTGTCCCACTCAATTAATTTTCCTATCATACAGTGGTATTTCCAAGATGATTTGCCCTAAACTCCCCCAATGATGCTCCATCACTTTCAGCACTAGCCCCAAGCTCCTCAGTCAAGATACAAAGCTTTCCTGCTCCAGGTCCTTTCTTCCAACCACGGTGCCAGTGAAGCTCTTGCTCCTGAAACACCCTCCCCGTCTTTGCCCTGGCAACTCCCACTTAGCCCTCACTTCCTCTAGTCAGGCACTTCAGTGTGTACTCTTCCCAAAATATTCACTGTACCTTTTTATTCTGGTGAGTTATCCTTCTTCTTCCCAACTAGATTCTAGGCTTCTGGAGAATAAAATCATTCCCAGAAGTAATTCCAGTGCCTGGTTATTAAGGAGGGATCATGTAATGCACATGGATGAATGAATGAATGAAGAATGAATGAATGTCCTCAATCTGGGAATTGCTGTATAGCCATCAAGGTTAGACATAAAAAGCAGTGGGAATCTGTCATTTTTCTTGGCTACTCAGTAGCTGCATCTTGGAGGTGCAGGAAGAGAAACAGTCCACCTGACACTGCAGAGGCTGAAGATAGCCAGACCTCCCCACATGTATTTCCTGCATCTACCACACTGGCTCTAACCTAACTTCCTGCAGTGAGATACTTGCCCTCCCCTAAGACTGAATGAGAAATAATAATTTAAGGTAGAGGAAACTGGGAACAGTGGCTATGAAGTAATTTTGCATGCCAGCCCAGCACCAGTAAGGATACAGGTGTCTCCATCCAGCAGAAATGGAAGACCTGGCTGCAGCATCTGTGCTTACAGTGGCCCCAGGGTCATCTCCTGAGGGCCAGCTCTGCAGAACAGTGTGGGTGCTGTTCCCAAGTGTTAGCCCAGAGCCTAATTCTCTACTTCCTGGTGACTTCATTTCTGTTGCTTGCAACCACAAACCCTGAATGATACCATACTTCAAACGTGAAGTATTTCAATGAAATATGGCACAAAGAAAACCAGGTAAAATTCCAGGGCTCTCAAAGCCTGAGCTGTCCCAAGTGGGACCATGTGGCCTGCTTATGTAGGTGCCAATTGCCCTGGATTTTACCCCTGTCCTTCCTCAAATCAAGATGTAAGAATAGATCCAATTATGCCTAGGTAACTTTCCTTTAGAACAAGAGAAATCTCCTGAGTACACGCCACAAAGACAAAGCCCACATGTTCCCTAGTGTGCTCTGAGCTTAGCACCAGCTTAGATGAGTCCCGGGGCAGCAGCAGAACCAGCCTTCCTGAGAAGGAGCAATCAATGAGGTGAAATAGCCATGTTTGTAAACCTGAAAACAACTCCATTAGGAAGAAATGAAAGCCCAGACTGTGTGATTTGCCAGCCTCTTAAAAGACAGCTTGACTGAGGACATGGAGGTGGAGTGACACTCGGGGTGACAGGAGGCACCACAAAAGAAAACCTCATATTCTGACACTTTCTCAACTCCTTCTCCCCTCTTTTTCAACTTGACATCTGAGCTCCCATCTTCCAGGCTAAGATACATTCTGCAAGGTTATGAGTATTTTTAGTAATACACACGTCATCACCTTTATTCCTTAGTCAAGGAAATAACAGAGTAGCCTCTTGAGAACATGGGCATCAGCAAACCCTCTCCTGTTCCTAGGGTTCCCCCAGGGGTACAACAAGAGCTGCTTCAGGCAGTGTCACTCTGACAGGCAATCTGTATCCCAGGAGCAAAGGCACCTGGGCTCAACCCTCATGGTGATGTTCTCTCTCCTCTCCTGCTGCAGTGCCCTGAGGCACCAACTTTTCCACAGCTGCTTGATGACAATGCAATGTGTTGGAAGGGAAGGCAGAGAGATGAATGCACAACCATGACCACCACTTCCAAGACACAAGGTTGACCTTGAAGAAATGAAATTTCAGGAACAAGGGAAGAAAAGGACCACAGATGGGGACACCAGGAAGTCTGTCTTGGAGAGGCTCCTGTTTGGTCACCCTGAAGAGCCAGGGCAAAAGAGGGCTTCAAGGACTCAGTTAGGAGCTCAGAAGGACTGGAGTGACCCACTCAGATAAAGAAAATGCATAAGAAAAAGCAGCCGGAGGCCAAAGGAATAACGTGGAGGCAAAACAAAGACACAAAGCTACAGGCAGCATCCCAAGGCCTTCCTTGAGGAAGTAGAACTGCTTGCATAGATTGAATATCATCAGAATTCATCCTCCCAGACAAGTACTGACTGTCACCTGGGCCACACCTTGGGACACAGGATGTCTATGGAAACTAAGGGAGTTGTGTCATTATGGAAAGCCATGAAAACAGGCTTCTCAGCTAGGCAAGGTGGCACACACCTGTAGACCCAGCACTAGGAAGGCTGAGGCAGGAGGATTATGAGTTCAAGGCCAGCCAACCTGGCCTATAAAGCAAGACCCTAGCTAAATAGTAATAATAATAATAATAATCCTAGAAACTCATTTTTAAAGCATAGTAAATCCATCACAGAGAAAAGCATTCACATCTATGAAAAATGTATGTATATAAAAAAGCATGCTGTGCTGGTGGACAGTTCACAGAACATCACGGACTTGTGGAGTCCTGAGCAAGCCCTTGATTCCAGGCTGCCAGGGCCTCTGTGGGCAGCACCCCAATGGGGAGATCCTCCTGTAGGAGTCCTCAGGGCTGGGGAATGTTTCCACCCCATTCCCAGCCCCTCCTAGACAATGCTCCTAGCACATGAAATTCAGTAATTCTATGACCAGACCACTCTAGGCAAGGCCTCTGTTATGGTTTGTGTCTAGTTGTTCCCCCAAAGCCTCATGCAGTCATTGGGGTAGTTTGTGATGAATTCATGATCCAATGCCGGCATTATGGATGTGAGGGCTACACCTGCCCTGGGGCACATAATGGGCATACAAAGGTGATGAAGGGAGAGGGGCTTGTTAACAGCCTCAGCTGCTGCTCCTCCCTTTGTTTTTTGCTATTTTCCACCACTGTGAAAGGCTGCCCTCTGCCATGTGCCACTTTGCCTTGGAGCCAGCTGAGTATAGACTGAAATTTCCACTAACTGTGAGCTAAACAAATTTTTCCATCCTTAATTTTGGGTGTTGGGCATTTTGTCCCAGCAATGAGAAGAAATAACTAAGACAGCCTCTGTCTCTGGTCCTGTATGCTTGAGAACCACAAGGCAAGCCTGATGCGGGACTTGGCTATCAGCAAATGAGCCAAGACTTTAAAGCTTCCTCTAGCAGAAATGCAGACCAGTGGGTTGTACAACAGATAGCCTTTGAAATCCATCGCAAGAGGGTCAGCTGGGGGTCTCTGGATGAGAAAGCAGAAGAAATGGTACCCACTTCAGGACAATGCAGAGACACAGCATGAGAGGTAGTCCTGTGGTCTAAAGGTCCCTATAAAAGTCATGTTGAAACTGGATCCCCACTGTGAGGTAGTAAGATGGGACCGGGGGGAACAGGTGACTGGATGATTAATGTGTTAAGGGGTTATCTCAAGAGTAAGTCTGGAACTGGGGAGATAGCTCAGCAGTCTAAGCATCCACCTGGCAAGCGCAAGGACCCAGGTTCAATCCCCAGTACCACATGCTGTGCCACCCCAGAAGCGAGGGCTCATCATGCCAGTCATGGAAACCAGGAATGACAGTGCATGCCTATAATCCCAGTGTTGGGGAGGCTGAGACAGGAGGATCACTATGAATCCAAGCTGTGTAGGGAGACCTTGTACCAAATAAATAAATAAGTAAAGATTTTTTAATTTAAAAAAGAAAAATGCAATGTATTAATTATTGAAACTGTTCTATTAATCAGTTTTAAAACTGTCTCATTGCTATTTGTTTCTCAATAAAAGAAAAAAGAAAAGAGTAGGTCTATTATGAGAGCCACCTTGGCTCTTGCCTCTTGTGTGCACCCAGGGCATCAAGTGATGTCCTGTTCCACCTCAGGACTCCTTGCTAGCAGGAAGGCTCTCACTAGCTTGGCCCTGCGATTTGCTTCACAAATTACCCAATCTTACATTTGCAGTTATGGCAACAGAAAATGGATTAAGAGAGGTAGAGAAACTCTAGATTAAAGAACTGAAATAGCAAGAGTGGCTTCAGGGAGATGGAGACTCAATGACAGCGGAAATTGTAAAGCTTCACTATGAGTCAGGAGAAAGAAAGAGACAAGAGTACTGAAGGTCAGGATGGAAACAGGAAGCTGTGAGACAGGGAAGTGGGGTGTATTTGAGGTCGTGACTGTAAGATGCTGATAAATGATTAAAATGTATGACGATTTCACTGGGTCAGGAAGAAAAAAAATGTGTGCAAATATATAAATGCTCCCAATCACCAGCCGTAGAGATGAGCTCAATGCAAAATGCCATTTTAGCATTTCTTTACCTTATACTGCAGCTGCTTCTTTGCTCCTGTCCTCACAGCGTGCAACTCAAAGGCAAAACCAATGCTGGTTCTTCACAGCCTCCTAGCACACATTAGGTCACCACAGAAGTGTGCTGACCTGAGGAATCAAAGTAAGCTTCCAAACCGCAGTTAGACTTCATAGGCATTACTGAAAGGGCACAGGAAATCGTGTGCTGAGCACTATTTGAAAGTATTGCCTTTTCACTGAGCCAAATTATTTTTTTCTCTTTAAAGCCATACTCAGTATTTCTGGAGGGTTGGTTCCAAGATTCCAAAACCAGGGGATGCTCGTCTCTCTTGTACAATGAGCTACTACTTGCATGTAAGCAATGTGCGTATAACCTATGTCCTTTAACTCACCTCTACATCACTTATAGTACAATGAAAGTACTGGTGTTGTTGTGCTCTATCATTTAGGGGATGGCAAGAATGAAGATCTGTACATGTTCAGTACAGATGCAGCCATGACAGGCCTAGCTGCTCAATCGGTGATCCTTGGCTGGTGGAACCATGAATACCACTTGTGGGTTCAGAGACCTGCTGTCAACACCGTTCAGTTTAGCAGTAAAATGAAGGTGTTTGGATTTGCTCTCAAATTTGAGAGTAATCCATTAAATGCAAAGTCATATGCTTCATACTTGTATCAAAGGAACTAAAAACAGCTTTTAGGTGTTCTTTGAAAATCAGGAAAGAAAAATTCAATCAAAAATATTGCAAACTCAGAATTGGGGGAGGGGAATGCGAACCATTCTTGACAATGTCTTTAACATAGCTTGGTGTCCAGTGTGACCATATCATGTTTGTGCCTCTCTACCTGCTATCATTGTCATAGAGGACAATGAGATAAATGCATCTCACTTCCCTCTGTTCCTATTTTAAAGATACTATTATTTGTATTATCAAAATTCTACATTTTTCCTGTGGTGCTTAAGGTTCTGAGTAAGTAGCTGTTCTATCCAATGCAGTACTAGAATCTTAAAAGCTATCATCCCCATTCTGCAAAAGGAAAAACTGAAACATCAAATTATAGTTTTATACTTTCAATGAGGGAGCTGGGAAATGGTCTACAAGGGTAGTCAAAAGGAAACTACTCCTGTAGCTGTGATCACTGGACAATAAAAATCTCCTGGACTTTTCTCTGGAATCTGACTGGTCATTCTTCAAAGGGGAATAATTATCTTGTTTCCTAATCTTTCTGTGTAAGCTTAAATTATTTCTGTCAATTTCTAGACAAGTGAATGACTCACAAAGATATTGGCAATACTGAACAAAAGTCTAGTGCTAAGATTATATGGCGACTCTTCAACACAGACTCTTCCCTGCTTTTGATTATATGTACTCACCATCAACTTATTCAAAAATTTTAAGTGCCTTCTATGAGCCAGGTATTGTTCTGGGCATTAGTTGTAAGAGTTAAAAAGCAGACAAGATACAGCCCCTGACCTCATGTTCATCATAGTCTAGTAGGAAAGTCAGATACATGAATCAACATATTTTTTTACTTTATAAACTTTTTAATCGCTTTAATCCTTTATACAATATATTTTAATAAATGTTTAAATGAAAATAAAGATCCAGTACCAATGAGGCCCAGCAGGGGGCACCAAGCTGGAACTGAGGGTTGGGAATGCTGCCTGAACAAAGGGGACAGAACACTTGGAACAGGAGCAGGGGTTGTCTAAGCCATTTAGGGAGCAGAGGGGAAGGGAGGAAGCCTGATACCCTGGCTGCTCCTAGTAATTTTCTAACAGCCACAAAGAAAATCATGCATGGGCCGAAACCAATATCCTAGATGGCAGAGCAGAGATGGGAAGAGTCCAGAGGCTCCATGTCCCCATTGGACCACTGAATTGCACAACCTGGAGCCCATACTACTGACCTTTTATTTCTAGTTGACACATAACAACTGTTCATATTTGTAGGATACAGTGTGATAATGTCAGTATGTGTGTGCAGTGTATAATGATCAAATCAAGGTAATAAGCATATCCATGACCCTACACATTTATCACTTCTTTGTGCTGGAAGTCTTTCTAAAGTTGTATGAGAAAACACATCTATGTCTTAAGTTGCAGTAAGTTTTTTTGTTTGTTTCAGCTAAAAGCAAGCTGTGGAATATAAAAAGAGGTGTGATTGCATTGATTATGGGGTTTACATAATATTTGTACAGTTTTATTTATTTATATTAATTAATTAATTTTGTGGTACTGGGGATTGAACTCAGGACCTTGCACTTCCCAGGCAAGCATTTATTCTACTGAGCTATCTTCCCGGCCCTTATAAAATGTTTAGCTACTTTAAAATACTTTCCCATGTACTTATGAGTATCTACAGGACAGTCAGTCCCACCAGAAGTGACTCGATGGCGTTGTCAAAACCCCCAGTTCTCCTACCCCTCTACTGTCATCTCTAGATCTTTGTGATCCCAGGCCCTCAGGGTGGCTCTAGCAGTATCAAGTGTTCCTCGCCCAACAATGTCTGAAGTTCACATGCAGGCGCCATTTACCTCGTATTCCTTTGGAGAGCAGGGAGCACTGTGGAGTCCTTAGTCACAGGTGGTCAGACAGTGGCTGAAGGACCCTCAGCATGGTGGTCATGACCAGTGCTTCAAATGAATCCAGCTAGATCTGAGCCTGAGGGCTTGTGGCTGCTATAGTTGGGATCTAAAGTATCTCTGAAAAGCTCATATGTCAACAGCATGGTCCTCAGTGAGTGGTGCTATGGGAGGGACTAAATTTAGTGAGTGCTTAACTCATTAGGGGCAAGCCCTCAGAGGAGAGTGTGAGACTCTGGTTCCTCTTGTTTCACCTCTGGGTGGTGGTGAAGTGAACAGCCTCCTCTACCATATGTTCCCACATGATGTATTATCTCTCCACAGGCCCAAAAGCAGTGGCATTGACCAACCACATATAGAAGCCTCCAAAACTCAAAGCTAAACAAATGCTTCCTCTTTTTATATTGCCTATTTCAGCATGGTACTGAAAAAAAAAAAAAACCAGACCTAAAGGTCAATGGAGCAAATTAGAAGAGGCAGAATCAACTCCAGACAAATCCAGCCACCTTTGCCAAAGGTGTCAAATACATTCACTGGAAGAAAAGTAGACTCTTCAATAAATGGTGCTGGAAAAACTGGCTCTGCAAATACCAAAGATTAAAATCAGACCTATATCTTTCACCATGCACTAAACTAAATTTGAAATGGATAGAAGATCTAAAATTTAAAACAAATTTTATATTAAATTGGCTGGAAGATAGAAGAGGTAAAACTCTTGAAGACATTGGTGTAGGGAAAGACTATGAATAAATCCACAATCACAAGAACTATCACAAAGAATCAACAACTGGAATCTCATCTTACTATAAAGTCTTTGCACAGCAAGAGAAACCACCAACAGAGTGAAGGGACAACCCACAATGTTAGGGAAAAAATGTTTGCCAGTTGTTCCTCAGACAAAGGATTACTAGTGAGATCATATAAAGAACTCAAAAAAATCAGACCTCCCAAATTTAAAGACCTAATCTATAATTGCACATCTGAGATGAATACACACTTCTGAGATGAAAACCAACAGCAAATAAGTATATATATAAATGTTCAACATCACTGGCCACTTGAGAGATTCAAATGAAAATAACACTAAGACTCCATCTCACCCCAGAAAGAATGGCTACCATCAAGAAATCAACCAATAACAAATGCTGGTGGTGGGGCTGCGCAGAAAAGTTAATCTTTCTCCACTATTGGTGGAAGTATAGACTGGTGCAACCACCATGGAAGTTAGTGTGGAGATTCCTCAAAAAGCTTGGATTGGAGATCCCATTTGACCAAGCTATTCCCCTTCTGTGTGTCTTCCCAGAAGAATTAAAAATATAATACAGCAATTTATGTGCACCCATGTTTATTGCAACACAATTTGTAATAGCTAGTCTTAGAAACAAACCAAATTCCCATCAACCAAGGAGTAGACAAAAAAAAAAAAAAACTGTGGTCTTTTTACACAATGGAATACTACTCATACATAAAGAAGAGTAAACTGGAGACTTTTATAAGTAAATGGATGAAACTTGAGACCACATTCATAAGTGAAGTAAACTAGATGTACATATGTAAACATATTGTCTCTCTAAAAGAGTAAATAAGTTCCAAAATGTACAATAAATATTGTAAAATGGGTAGAAACTTCAAAAGGAAAGAGAAACAGGTGGAGGAATGGAGAAAAAGAAGGGAAAAGCAAGAAAAATTATATATATGTATATATATATACATATATATTAGTTAAGATGGTTATACTATTAATTTAGTTCATCAGAAAGAAAGGTTTGTGCTAACATTGTTTGGATAATTAGATGCTAATATCTTGTACTCTGAGTAACTAAAGATAAAAGTATGTAGTGTATTAACCATTGTTACCTTCCTATTATCTTGTTTTGGAATTTAGGATTTTTTAAAGATATATAAATAAATTGACTTGGGTATTTTGGTGCAGTAATAGAGAGCTAATACAATGAACTAGCATAAGAGATTTTAAAATAACTTTTCATTTGAGAAATGAATGGTTTTCAAGGAATAAAACAAACATCTTTGCCTTTTCAAAATGAAGTAGATGAATATGGCAAGATGAGAATTCCAACTCCTTTATGGCAGCATCTTGCATCTTGAACTCCACTGGTCCTGTACCCACATTTCACAAAGTGCCTACTTGCAGTAGGGAGGCTTACTGGCTTACAACTAGAAATTGTTTTATTCTTTCTTGTGTATTATTTTATCCATGTAAGTATGATTTTTATATTAATTTTATTGAGAAAGAAGTAGCAATATGACAGTTCTAAAACAGGCTAGTAGGACAGTGACCATAATTAATACATTGCATATTGTTGTCTTTGTAGTAGTTATTCATAGTACCTGATACAGACATGATTATTCTACAGAACAGAAACTAAGGATTTCTTCTAGTCTATAAGATCAAGGAATATGACTTTTTCACGCCCATGGTGGAATTTATGTGAGACTTTTTATTGGCACATATCCCAGGGAACAAGCTCTGAGTGAGCAAGCATGTTTGTAATACTCATTTGTCAACCTTGAATGGCCAAAATGAAACAGGTCCACCTGCAACGCCAGTCTATCAAATTACTTCTCATTACATAGACTCAAATCTTAGGTCCTTCCTGAAATCAAGCTTCCTAGAATCCTCAAAAAAGACCAGAGAATGAGAGAGCCACTGTGAGATCTTCCACCTCACTAATCATCAAAGTCCTTCCACAAGTCTCCTTGATCCATCATTGCTTCCTGTACCTCTTAGAAGTGTTCGGCTCAGTTGAAAGTAAAGAAATTTCCAAATGAAACAAGAAATGACATACGCACTGATGTCTCCATTCGAAAATTTCCTTAGATAGAATCCCATCTTCTATCCAGCTTCTGTATACAGCTGGTTGCATGTTCTCAAGGTCTGCATCTGTGAATTCAACTATGCGTAGAAAATTTTCAGAAAAAAATCCTAGCCAGCCACGGCACCACATACCTGTAATCTCACCACTCAGAAAGCTGAAGCATCCTGAGTTCAATCCCTGGTACCACAAAAAAAGAAAGAGAGAGAGAGAGAGAGAGAGAGAGAGAGAGAGAGAGAGAAAGGAAAGAAGCAGGAGGATTATAAATTCAAGTCCTACTTGGACAACTGAGTAATATTCCCTCTAAAAATTTTTAAAAATTAAAATATTGGTGATATTAAGTCATGAGTACAAAGGCTCTACATTCAATCTCTAGTTCTAAAAAAGGGCCGGGGAGATGGCTCAGTAGAATAACTGCTTCCCTGGTAAGCTCAAGGGTCTGAGTTCAATCCCTGGTTCCGGAAAAAAAAAAATAAAAAAGCAGGTTCTAGTTCTAAAAAATAAATCTATACTGAACATGTACCAACATCTTTCCTACCATTGTCCCCCCAACACTACAATGTAATAGCTACTTACATAGTTTCTATATTGTATTTGATATTATAAATAATAAAGAAATGATTTAAAGTATATAGGAGGAGAATCTGCAATGCAAATATGACACCACTTTATATAAGCGAGTTGGGGCATCTGCAACTTTTGGTGTCTCAGGAGCCCTGGAGCTAGGGTCTCAGGGCATCCAAGGACAAGGTGCACAATTTGCTCATACCCACTGTTCATGTCGGGATTGTGGCAATAACACCTCCCCAGAGCCAGCATCCCCCAGCATGTCTGCCTCTTCTTCCCCCTTGAGTTAGTCCCTCAGAGAGCAGGGATGACTGCTGATCATTCCTAATGTCAAATGTACATACAAAATATTTGAACTTTTAAGAGACCATGCATTGTTTTACATCAAAAATAAAACCTCTAAGTTTTAAATTAAGTTGCCACATGTAAGTTGCTGCTGATGAGTCTCAATTGCTGCTACATGACACAAGCATATCTAACTACCCTGATTCTCCCCAGGCAGGCAGCTCAGTTGAGGGGCAGGTGGTTTTCCTCACCAGTGAACAACCAAAGCATGCCTATGTGCCTAGGTTCTGTCACCTGATTGCCATCTTCCATTTGAACTGGAATTACTACGTACACCAACCAACTTCCCAGACAAGACTATAAGCACCATTTCTAGTGAGCTCAATGCCCTCGTGGAGGCTTCTCTGTCCTCTGATTGCCTCCAATGCCCAACCTTTTGCCTCCCTTGGTGCAAAATTACAAATCCAGTATGTTACCCTCATATTGGAAAAAGTGTTAACTGGATGAGTTATATTTTCTTTGGAAAGAAGAAACTGTGAGTGAAAAACTAACAGCCATTCAGATCAGGTTAACCATGTCCTTGGCTGGAAAGAAACTCCGATTTCCCGTGATGTGATTGATATAGCACACTCATTTAACCAGACCTGTGGCTTCTGGGGCATAAGAAATTTTAAAGTTTCCAGTATGCCCTGTGGAATTCACTTTTTTAAAGCAGAAACATGACTGCAGGTTACATAATCAAAAGAACAGAAACTCCAATGAAAAAGCAGACAGATCGAGTGTCTTGAGATATGGGGCTTGTCACTTAGTTGGAATCTTCTCCATGGCTCTTGGGATAGACACCGAAGGCCATTGGCTGCGAGCAAAGCAATATTGCTCTTCTGCTCACTAGCTGCAAAAGTTGAGGGCAAAGGAACAAGCAGGTCACAGACATGCTGCTGATTTTTATTGTCCAGCTGGAAATAGGTGCTACTCAAAATTACACTAACCTCTTGCCTTTACACCCTCTCTCTCCAACATGTCAATCTCTGCACAGAAAATGCTCACTTCACCTGGAATCAAAACACAGCAGTAATGTCTTTTGAAAATGTGCTTTAAATTTCAATTAAATAAAAAAAATTCAATTAAATGATGTACTCAACTACTATTTCTTGGTTCAGAATATCTATTTTTCAGTTCAAAATTGTCTGGGAGTGTTGCATTTTTGTCATCCTTTGGTGTAGATGGGTACCTCATGGATAGTCTCCAATAACCAAAGCTATAAAATGTATATTTTCATGGTTATATAAGGGATATTCTTCTTTTTTATTTTAAGAGAAACCAAGAAGCTATCTCTCTCTTTTCCAACTTAAGTGCAACTGAATATCTGGATTGGAAAATTCCCCACCAACAATACAGGTATATTATGCATTGTTGTGCCACTACCACTTAACATTCTTTGAAAGTAAAAACCTGACAGGAGAAATTATCAGGGATTAAATGGAATAGGTTGAGTTTCTCCCCAACTGATTCTAATATCCTTGTTTGGAAAGGGAGAGAAAGATAATGGGTTTTCCCAGGATCATAGAAAGCGACTAGAAAATGTACATTGATTCACATGGATCTCTAGGTTGTTTCTATTTTTAAAATATTTATGTCAAATTCATTAATTTATTCTTATTGTTTTTATAGGCAAAGTTCTCTTGTCTTCTACTAGGGCTTATGAAAAAAGGAGAGTTTTCATTCTAAAAAAATGCAGGGAAATTGATTGGTGCCAGAACATGGGTATGCAGCCAGGCAGCATGGCCCTACTGCTAGCACTGAACAAGGGGGAGTACAGCACTGATGGGGTGAGGGGAGACGGTTACACACAAATTTATGATATGCCCCTAAGCAGCACTGCCACCTGTAGATGGTACTCCAAGCCTTGATTGGAGACAACTTTACAACATTGAAAATAACAATCACATGATGAACACAGTCAATTACCTATAGAGTGAATACAGCCCAAACACTAGATTACATTCAAATGGCTCTGAAAAAGCTTCCTGAGAGTGTGGCTAGAATTTCAACAAACCACAAAAGCTGGAATTGAAATGATCAAACCATACTAGGTATTAAAAAGATTGGGCCCAGAGAGAAGAAAGAAAGACCTGAGAGCCTGACAGGGAAAGCAGGATCAAGAGCTGTTCAGATAGCTGGGCATGGTGGTGCACACATATAATTCCAATATTTGAAAGGCTGAGGCTGGAGGATTGCTGCAATTTCAAGGACAGCCTGAATTGTATATCAAGACCCTGTCCTGAACTGTTCTGTTGTTTGCAGCATGAGTTATGCATCACCCAAGGATGGTGCACTCTGAGCTGTTCATCTGAGCTTCCAGGCTGTGCTGGAAGGGTTGTCCTTAAAATGAAACTGGACCAGATGCTTCACTCCACCAAGTCCAGTCACCCCATCAGGAGCAGCAGGAACCAAACTCAGAGAAATGGTGAGAGATACTTTGTATAGAACCTATGGGCCACTGTGAGCACACATGCTCCCTTGACTCAGAGGGAAATGGGGAGCCACTGGAGGTATCTATGAAGAAGAGAGTATTATTAGGAAGTAACATTTTAAGGGGAGTAGAAAGATGGAAGACCCAGGTGAGAAGTATAACACTACTCTTAGTCTGTTAGTGGGACTTGGGAAGTGGTAGTGATTGTGATTACCATACTCAGTGATGCTGTCTTAGTAGCTCTTCTGTACCAAGATTGAGTCAGGAAGATTCAGATAAGATGGTCCTAGGAGAAGTAAGAAGATTCCCCTCCCAATCAAATACCTCCCAATAGAGAGAGTCCTTGGACCACACGGCCTCACTGGTAAATTGCCATCCTTCTTAACCTTTCCTAAAGAATTGAAAAATGGGAAACACTTTCTCATTAATTTTATGAGGCTAGTATTACCTTGATGCCAAAAGTCAGACTAAGACACTACAAGAAAATAAAGCTACAGACCAATATCCTCCATGTCTATTAATGCAAAAATTCTTCACAAAATATTAGCAAGCAAATTTATAACATATTAAAAAATCATACCATGACCAAGTGGGATTTATTTCTACAATGTGAGGATGATTCAGTGTAGAAAAATCCATCATTGTAATAAATAGCCACAGAATAAAGCAAACACATGTGCTCATCTCAATGCAATAAGCAATAGCATTTGACAAACTTGATATACTTTCATCATGAAGATGTTCAACAGATTAAAAATAGAAGAGAATGGCCAGGAAGATAGCTCTGTGGTCTAAGCACTTGCCTGGCAAGCACAAGGACCAGGGATTCCATTCCCAGTAACCACATGCTCAGTCGGCCCCGCACTGAGCCAACCACTGAAACTGGGTGTGGTGGCGCACACCTATAATCCCAGCACTGGGTAGGCTGAAGCAGGGGGGTCATTACATGTCTAAGCTGAGTAGTGAGACCCTGTGTGAAAGAAAGAAGAAAGAAAGAAAGAAAGAAAGAAAGAAAGAAAGAAAGAAAGAAATTTAAAAAAAAATAGAAGCAAACTATAACAGTGTAATAAAGTCTACATGTGAAAACCCACAGCAAGCATTCGATGTGGAAGACTAAAAACTTTTATTCTAAGATCATGAACAAGATAAAGACATTTGCTCACATCATTCCCACATTATTGGGAGTTCTGTCCAGAATAACTGGGACAGAAAAATAAAAGTACATTGTATCCACATTGGAAAGAAGCACATAAAATCTCACATTTGCATGTGGCACAAAGTTCTGTAGAGAACAACCCAAAGTTTATGCATATACCCAAAATAATAAAAAGTAGAACTAAAAAATGTAATCAACAAAATTTGGGGACCTAAAATGCATGCACAAAAATCAGTTGCATTATATACTAAAAATGAGCAATTAAAATATAAAGAAAACAATTCCAGAGAGTGCAGGCCCGGTGAGTGAGTGAGATGACCCGGGGCCGTGGGATCCTGAATAGACCCAGAGCGCAGGCCCAGCAAGGAACCCTTCAGCA
>NDGM011236697.1:4195-14467 GCA_002564305.1 Octomys mimax | reverse complement strand
AAAAGATGACTAAAGGAAGGAATAAAAGGCAATCTCAGATGTCTAGCCCAACAAAAACAAGCCCTGGAGACAAGATCATAGAAAAATGTGGAAGTCACACAGCTGAAATGCCTGAGATGATAGCAACTGAAGTAAAGAAACAACTCCATCAGGCTATGGAAGAAATTAGATCAGAAATAATCTCTCAGGTAAAAAAGGAAATGACAACAATCATGAAAGAATTGCTCGATACATCTAAGGAATACACAGATAAAAATATAGAAGATAATATGAAAATGATGGAAGAAAGATTTGAAATGCATGAAAAAGATTCAAACAGATATCCAGGGCATTAAGAATTCCATTAAAAGCTGGCAAAACCACTTGAATGAAGTAGAAGATACACTTTCAGACCTGGAAGATAGCATTGAAGCTCGTGAACATAAAAGGAAACATCTGTCAAAAATAAATGAGAAAGCAGGAAATAACAATTCAACAGCTGCAAGATGATGCCAAGAAAAATAATAGACTAACAGGTATCACTGAAACAGCTGGACAGGACACAAAAGACATAGTAAGAGCATCTGTAGAGGTGGTAGGAGAAAACTTCCCAAGCATGGGGAAAGAATCTGATACACAGAGAGTGGAAGCATATACTAGACATAATCAAAATGAATCATCACCCAGACATAATAATAATCAAGATCCCAGAAACTGAGCAAAGAACAGGATATTAAAAGCTGTTAGAAGAAACAGATCATATTTAATGGAAAGCCCAACACAATCACAGAAGATTTCTTGAAACAGACCATCTAATCAAAAAGAGCTTATAGTGAGATAATTGAAGTCCTGAAAGAAAACAACTTTCAATCCAAATTGATGTATCCTGCAAAGCTATCAAATCTAATGGAGAGATTAGATACGTCCATGATAAAAAGTGAAGAAATTCACATCAAGCAAACCAACCCTACAAAGAGTACTGACAGATATTTTAGAAAGAGACAAAGAGACCAAAACTTCAGCAACAATAGAAGAGAACAGGTAGAAAAAGCAATTAAGCACAGTGGGAAAAGTAAGGATCCTATATTGGGAAAAAAACATGACAACATTTAGCCAAAACAAATCAGTTATAACTATCAATGTAAATGGCCTCAGCTCACCAATGAAAAGAAGCAGACTGGTAGAGTGGATAAAGAAGCAAAATCCAACAATAATCTGCATACAAGAAACACGTTTAACTCAAAAGAAATTAAGAGAATGAATGTCAAACAATACTCCATGTGAGAGGAACCCAGAAACAAGCAGCGGTAGCTATTCCAGTTGTTGGGCATGTCAACTTGAAAGCAAATGCGATTAAAAGACAAAGAAGGTCACTACATATTTATTAGGGGAAAATTGTAAGAGGAACAGATAACAATCATAAATATATATGCACACAACATTGGAGCAACCAACTACCTAAGACAAATTTTAACAGACATGAAAAATCTAATGAGAAATAACATAATTGTACTTGGGGACTTTAACACCCCAATGACATAAAGAGATAGATCAACCATGCAAAAAATAAGCAAAGAAATATCAGAACTAAACCAAACTTGTGAAGAAATGGACTTAGTAGACCTTCACAGAGTGTTCCACTCAACAGTGTCAGAAAACACATTTTACTCAGCAGCACATGGGATGTTCTCCAAAACAGTCCATATGCCAGCACATAGAACATGCTTAAGTAACTGTAAAGGAATCAAATTATCTCATGCATATTATTTGACCATAGTGCAATGAAACTAGAATGTGTGGACAAAAGAAACAGTCAAAACTCTATAAACACATGGGAACTAAACAGCACCTTGCTGAACAATCAATGGATCACTGAGGAATGGATAAAGAAGATATGGGAGTTTTACAGAACAGAATATTATTCAGTTACAAAAAAGATAAATCCAAGGCTCTTGTAGATAAATGAATGCAGCTAAAGACTATATTGGTAAGTGAAATAAGTCAGATCCACATGTGCAAACATCGTATTATTTCACTAGTGCGAGAATCTGAAAGAGTAATGAAAATCTAAAAGGTACAACAGATACTGTGAAAGGGAAAGAAATTGTTCAGTGGGAAGGAAAAACTAGCATGGGGAAAAGGACAAATCAAAGAAGGTAAAAATATATATTCAGGTATATATGCAGAATAGTTTGGATAATTATTGATTTCTGCTGGTGTTTTGAAAAGAGCAACTCATGCGTTAAATACTTTTCTTTTAAATCTGATTGTTTTCCTCTTTAAATTTATTATAACTTTTTAATTATTTTGTTGTATTTTTTTTCTTTAAATGAATTTTACACGTTTATATCTTGTAATCTGAACAAGTAATTTGAAGATAGCATCATGTAATACAGCAACCATTGTTGAATTCCTGTTGCTTTGTTTAGTGAAATCTTGTATCATTTCTGATGCTGTTTTTCTTTATCATTATTTTGTATTCTTTAAAAATAAAGGAAAAAGAAAGAGAACCAGGAAAGGTGGAATACTGTGTAATCTGAGCACTCAGGAGCCTGCGGCAGGAGGAGTGCCACAAGTTTGAGGCCAGCCTGAGCTACATAGTGGGTTCAAGGCCTGAACTACAGAATGAGACCCTGGCTTTAAATAAAAGGAGGTGTCAGTGATGTAGTTCAGTGGCGCAATGTCTACCTGCCAAACGCAAGGTCCTGAATTTGATTCCTGATACAAAATAAATAAATAAATACAATACAATACAATAAAAACTAAGAAAGATAATCAGCATCCATAGCCAGCTACAGGTGACTCAGACTTGGACTTCCTGATTAATGAGCAGGGAGGATCCAGGTGGTGATGGTGGGTCGTCAGTTTAAACAAATTTTAAAGTTACCTTTTCTTTCATTTTGTTGTTTCTGTTAGTGTGGACACTGCCTTTCTAAGGAATGACACAACTTTTAATTCCTTATTTGTTACATAACAAAAAAAATGTAGATATTCTGAAAATGTGTGCCTCCACTTTACTTGCAGAAATTTCACCTTACGATATTCACAGGCATGTGCCTGGCAAGTCCTGCAGCAAGCCCAGGCCTGGAGGTGCAGGTGGGGCAGCCCTCCAGCACTGTGTTCAGTGAGCTGCATCATGTGTTTCCCTAGCTCCAGTCATGCTGTCTAGTGAAGAAATTTACTAATGTATTTGTTGGAGAAGGAGAACGAGGTGGAGAGAGGTGAAGAAAGAGGCAGCAATGTTCCATTACAGAAAGCTTACTGGATTAAGAGTAGAAAGACTGGATTCTATTTATGGCTTATGCATTTTGATCATGAAATCTCAAGTTGTATTGTGATTTAAAGAATGAATACATTTATAAGAGATGTATAAATGGCATATTATTATATAATTGAAATCTATCATTCCTGTCAGAAATGGCTTGCCTCCATAATACTTCCTGCCTCAATTAATATTTGTTAGCTGAAAGCAGTATAAGCCAAAGCCTCCAGTTGACTTTTTCTGGTTATTTATTTCCACAGCTCTATGATACTGAATATATTTTTAAAAATTCAGTTGAAGGTGATTATTGTTGTTTTTGTTTATTATTATTATTATTATTATTATTATTATTATTATTATTATTATTTTGCAGTGCTATGGATTGAACCCAGAGCCTTTGCACTAAATTTTATCACCAGCCTTTCTGAATTTTGTAGTTTGAGATAGAGTCTCATTAAGTTGCTAAATTGCCCACACTTGCCTTAAATTTGCAAACTTCCTGCTTTAGCTGGGATTACAGGTTTGTGCCAACATGCCTGCCTCAGGGTGATCCTTTCTTGTGTATCAAAGAACAACCAGAGAAGGAAGAATAAAGGAGGGCACATGTCTCCATACCTCTGTGTCCACTCCTGTCTCTTTTGCATGTCATGTCTTCATCAGTAAGATCCCCCCACTCTCTCCTTCCTTTACCAAGTAAGAATTCCTGCTGTTGAATACTGATTCCTCAACTTCAAACACCTTGAGTGACCTGGGAAGATCTCCAACTTTCAATCCTGATCCAACTTTCATTCAGTGGCTGAGGATACATGAGAATTCCACATGGGTAATTACATTGGCTTGGATAAAAAGTTTAGTAGCTTCTCCCCACATAGCTCCCCCGACTGCACAAATGCCTGTCTCCTGTACAGGCATCACGCCTGTGTGTGAAGCACATGTGCTGACATCATGTCACATCTTTACAGACAGGAGATGAAGGGATGGACACAAAGGCAATGAAGATGAGGTGTAGCAGCTCATTGCAGCAGTTAGCTACGAGTTAGTAACTAGATTTGATGTCATTAATTTTTTTCCGGAAGGCTTAGGTACTCTGTAAATTACAGTGAACTTTGAAGAACTCACATGTCACACTGATATTTTATTAAGTGAGTATAAATAAAAGCTGTAAATGTTCTGCAAGAGAATCTTCTAGAAATGCTGTGATTTGTAACTCATCAAACTCCTTTTTTCTGGTTGTACTGAATTCTCATATGCTGTAAAATCCAGGGCAAGCATAAAATAAACGGTATATGGAAACATTTAAACATTCCAGTTCAGTGAACTGGTACAAAAGGTCACTGCAGAAATGGCCGATAAGCAGACTAAAGCAGCTCAGGGAGTACGGATGTGAGAAGAAGAATGGAGTAAATTATTTATTGACTCCCTACTTGGAGTCGGGAAGACTAGTTCTTTGGGGGCAGAAACCTAAAACGCCTGGTCTCTGACAGAGCAAACTCCACTAGCTTCTGTGTGAATCAGGGCACATCGACTCCGCTGACAGCAAGGGCGCTTTTTATCTCCCATGTAAACTATAAGATTGTCTTCCAGACTGGTCTGAATAACTGCTGACTGGGAAATTTGTATTATGAAGTTAAACCAATAAAAGCTTATCTAGTTCTAAACAGAGTACATATTAAAATAACATTTTCAAGGATACCCTATTTTCAAAAATAAGTTTTGATGTAAGTTAAGAGTAGAAGTACTTTTGTGGTTCATTGTAAAAACAATATAAGGAGAAAGGAGCAGGATATGTTTAAATCATCAACTTAAAAGCACTACACTTTATTTACTTTTTATTCATTTCAGTGAGAAAAAAGATAAATAGCAATGAAACAGTTTTAAAACAGGTGAGTGGGGCAGTTATAATAATTAATACATTGCATACTTTGTCTTCATAATAGTTATTCAGAGGACAAGATGCAGACATGATATCTCATCTAAACAACATTAGTACAAACTTTTCTTCTCAATAAACTAAGAGAAAGTAGCTGTATACCTATCATAACTATCTCGTATATATATATATTTTTTTCTTTCTTTTTTTTTAACAACAAAATGGTCCTTTATTTACAATTTTGCATAATAATGTGTGACACAAGGTTGCCTAGGGACTAATAGCCGACCTTAACCAGACAGGATGTTTATGTCAAGACTGAGGTAGCTTGTTTGCTTTAGGCTCTGAGGCCTAGTCCCACCTACACACGTTTGATCAATTTCCTAGCTTTCCGGGCTCCCAGCATATTCATTTTTTTGTTTTGTTTTGTCAGAGATGGCAGCTCCAGTGCTGTTAGAGAACCTGCATTTGGAGAAGTCTTTAAAGGACCTTTTCATACTTGCTGCCTGTTCAAAGATTGTAGGTACTTGAATTCACTTGATTTTATTTTGAGAATTTAGATAATAAGGGACTAAAATACACAATGCTGTAAAAAAAAATATATACACAGTGCTATACAAAAATAACCCAGGATCTGATATTCTAGTGATTATATTTATAAATTCATTCAGCACTAGCTTCATTTATTGGCATGTGATAGGAACTTTTGAAGCAGCAACGTACATATTCCTTTGTGCACTAACCTTAATGTATAGAACATTCTAAGTTTTATGAATCAAATAGTTTCAGTCAAAAGTATAAAAGTTGTGCAAATTCTTGGGAATGCAGCATGATGCTAAGAAAAAATGTCAACTCTGGGCTTGGATGTAGTAGCAGAGGGATCAGAAAGGCTTCTCTAAGAAGCGGAGCAGAGAGTGAATGAAAACATCGTCCTAAGAATTTGTGCGTTACCAGGTTTACACCACAATACACTGTACTTCGAGTCCTGAAAGGGATTTCAGTGGAATGGTGAAAGGAACACATGCACGCTGATGCTCCTCTTAAGTGTTGATAGATCCCACTGAAGTGGGTGTGCGTGTGTCGGCTGACTTGGGGAGAAGCCGCAGAATAGGAGCAGCGAGCGAGCAAATGCGGCACGCGGGGAGGATGGTCATCTCCAGCTCATGGAAAGTCTCGCAGAAACTGGAAGGAGCCACGGGTGGGAGCAGGGCACAAGTCAGAGAAAGCAGGCGAGAGCTTATTCAGAAATTAGCCTCGGAAGACAGGTTCAGAGCTACCGCTATCTGGGGGTTGCTGGGAAGTCTGGCAAAGAATAGAATGAGAGTGTGTAAAAATAAATTTCAAGTGATGAGCGTGGACCAGACTGCAGAGAAGCTCCGCGAGCCTGCCAAGCATTTCAGACTCCATCCACGAGAATTGGGGACACACAGAGGCGCGGAGGGCACACGCAGCACGCGGTTGGTTTTATTTTGTAGAAATAAAGGCAGAAGGGGAGATCTGTATTTTCTAGGAATGGTAAGAAACCACGGCAGGCAAAAACCAGGTGATGACGGTCGAAGGCAATAACAGTAACACAGAGAAAAAGAGGACTCATACGGCAAGACGCCACAAAGGAAAATGCGACCGCGCCAGCTCCGGATGACATCTGTGGAGATGGAAAGAGAAGAACGCGTCGCACGCTTTGTGCTTAACCTCCTCGCATTTCGTTAATCTTTGATGTGGAGAGCACACCGCCTGTATGGTGTGGTAAGAAAAACGAGTGGCTTTTGTGGAGAATCCAGCAATTTCTATGACATATACAAAAAATCAGAAAAGATTTATCTTACTTTTCTTCATTCTATTTACCAGATACCTTTAAATACTTCTGATTAGAGAAATACTATGTCAATTACAATTAGCATCAATTCATTTTTATTTTATAAACTAATAATTATTTCTGAGATTAAAACAAATCCCTTACAAAATGCCATCTAGCCTCTTACAGACTAATTTTATGTGCATAGCAAATGAAATAAAAAATTACAAGTTCTTACACACTCTAATGTAAGAAAAAAATACATATGAGATTTAGTTTTATGGAAAAGTCAAAGAATCAGCCAGAGACCTTTTATAAGCCAGGCTCTGGACTGAAGCACAAAGGAATTTATTTCATAGTTATATTTTCAAACAAACATATTTCAAAAATTATCTGATTAGCTACATCAACAACAGAGCGGGTCACACATCTGAGGCCCGTGTGTGTTGTGCATGTGTAGATACTGCACATGTGTGAGCTGACTGTTATGTGTCATTCTTCATGTTATGGTCATGCCACATTTCAAAAACAGAAAATCTGAAAGGAACAGAATGTGTGATTTACCAAAAGGCTAATCGATATGGGTTTGGTCTTCCCTCCTCACACAGTTTGACATAAATATTAATTCTAATTAGCCAAGGCTACTGGGAACATTTTGCCAGTATAAAATGGGCTCTGTAGCCAGGCTTTGATGTGCATGGCTGTAAGTCCAGTATGCAGGAGGCTGAGGCAGGAAGATCGCTGTGAGTTTGAGGCTGGCCTGCACTACATAATAATACCCTGTCTCAAAACCAAAGCCAAACCAAACTGAACAATAATAATAAAATAAAATTGGCTCAGGCTAGGGAAATAGCTCAGTAGAATAAGCACTTGCCTGGCAAGCACAAGGTCCTGAGTTCAACCTCCAGTACCACAAAAATAAATAAATAAATTAAAAAATAAAATAAAATAGGCTCTGTTAGTTTGAGGAAATGTTGCTTAGCGGATGAACAAGAAAATAGACTATTCAAGTGGTAAGAATGATTTTCATTGCTATCTACTCCTGTTCACACATCTCATTTTGGGCTAAGCAAATTTTGCTGAATCAACCACTTCCATCCCAATTAGCACTCTTTTATCACTTACTCTGTGTCCTGCACCTAGCAAACGATCAGCTCACACACAACTGACCATACGTGAGCCATTCGCCATATGGAGAAAGTGAAGAGCCTATCAGACCAGAACCCTCCTAGTTGGCTAGGTGTATATGTATACTGTTTTCCACTTACATGTTACAAATACACAATTGTGTTTAGACTATAACTTTGTACAACATAGTGGTAAAATGTTTCAGAGAATAGTTAACAATGATTTGTGCTGAATGAGATAGCAGAAATTTATATTGACCACCATTGAATCAAATGGTTTTAATGTTTTTTGTCTATAAAACTTCTAATAAAACACCAAAAGTACATTAAAATATCTTTGCACTTATAGTTTAATGTTTGGTTCCAAATGCACAAATCAGAAAAATAATGGGATGACGAATGCAGAGAAAGATTAAAGTTAATCATTCATTTTGTTTTTTAATTTATGTATTTGGTACAGGTTCTTGATGACTTTTAGTGATCGTCCTGTCTCAGCCTCCCCAGTGCTGGGATTAAAGGTGTGCACCATCACACCCGGTTTTGGTGGCTGGTTTGGCATGCCCAGGGTGGGGCCAGCACAGCATGTGGTGCCCAGGACTGAACCTGGGTCTTGGGGCTTGTCAGGCAGGCACTTGGACTGCTGAGCTATTCCCCTGGCCCAATCATTCATATTTTAAAAACATATTCACCACGTGAACATTAGAACATGTATTAGTCCTCAAGGTGTATTGCATGGCCTACCAATTTCTTCCTATTAGAAGTAAAATAGGAATGTTAATACGGGCAAGGAGTGCAGGAGTGAAAAGATGTGAATATCTATGTTACTTCATAGGATCAAATGAGCATTTTCACAATAATACTACAAAATGCATATTGTGGTATTGGAATCATTAGAATTCTAGAGCCAGAATTTCAAGAGAATAAGATATTTTGTGTTTGTTTTTGTTTTTCTTTTAGAGCTATTTCCATTAAATGCATTCAGGCTGTAGCTATCAATTCTAATTTTGTAGATATTCTATCAAAATTAAACCTTAAGATTTCAATTCTTGTTGAAATGTTTGCTTTGTTGAGACTAAGTTTGGCTGTGTCATACATTCCCCACTGTTTCTTTTATGAAAAATAAATAAAACAATTTGCTCCACAAATATGTATAAGTTCAGGAAATGAACCAAAATATTCTAGGAAAAGAGCTTCCTTAGTGTCTTTCTTGTTCAGCTGCTTTCTTTCTTTTTTACTTTGTGTGTTGATTCCTTATGACAGAAGCATTTCATCTACATCTACATCTATGTGTAGAGATGTGTATTATAAAGGTTAGGGCCAGCTTTTTTCAAGGAGTGCACTGAGTGAATATGCAATGTCATTCTTACTGCCACTATGACAGCTTTCACTTTCCACGGTATACTGATTCCAAGAGTGCATGACCACAGTTGCCAGTGTTTCCTTGCAGTCATTTTAATTGCACATATGAACATATATTCATACAGAGATTTTATAGAAATATGTACACGTTTTTGTGAAGAAAATATAACTCATACTGGAATTACTATGCTGCAACTATTATCAGTAATCTTAGAAATGTGACTACTAAGTCAGAAATTACATTCAGTTTTAGTTAGATGACTGTTTCTGCATGACCTCTGTCTTAGTTACTTTTCTCAAGTAACTATGAAAGTTTCCCATACTCTTTTAGCAGTGCTAGTTAATGGAAAAACTTACATTAAAGTACTACTAAATATTACCTGCTAGCATGGGAAAAGAGGCAGCTCAGCTACACAACAGGTATGGAGCTAGATATTTTTCACACAGTAATTCAATTATTCAAAAATGTTATGAAGCTACAATTTGCATTTTCATTGTTTTAGCATAGCAAGCAGACACACTGATCTGTAGTAAACTCCACATTTACAGTTAGGCGGCCACGCCAGGCTGTTTGAGTCCCTGTGCTTCTGCTCTTTCCTCAACAGTATGACATTTTACATAACACATCTCTAAAACACAACTCTGTCCTCACACTGAATATATCTTTCAGGCAACAGTTTGTTTTGAATATGAAAATTTCATTTTTGACTATATTATGTCCCATTTTATTAGGACTTACGTTGCTCTGCAATAAAGTGACAAAAGAAGAAGAAGAAGGAAAAGGAGAAGAAGGGGGAGGAGGACAAGGAGTAGGAGAAGGAGGAGGAGGAAGAGGAGGAGGAAGAGGAGAAGGAGAAGGAGAAGGAGAAGGAGAAGGAGA
>NDGM011236689.1:2384-13228 GCA_002564305.1 Octomys mimax | reverse complement strand
GCTGAGTGGGAATCATGCCCTTTCCAGATAAGATAAGCAGGCCCAGTGAGGTAAAATCCTTCCCTGGAACTTGCTGCAGAGTTTGGTAGCTGGGAATAGAAAAAAATGGGGAGCAAGAGAAAGAGGCAGGGCTGGGGGAGGAACAGGGGCAGCCCTTGTGGCACCAGGACAGAGTCACTGTCTGGGTGGCCAGGGACTCACCTTTAGATACCGAGTAGACCTGGGAATGCTGCATTATCTGGGCTAAGGAGAATGAATGAATGAGTGAATGAAGCCAAGAAAGTTAAGGGGAAAGTCATCCGCTGAAGGGGAAGTGGTAGGAAGATGGTGCCAAGGCTTCTGGCCAGGCCAGGACCAGGGCTGCATGGCTGAAGGCCAGGGCAGCACCGAGTATCTACCCTGCATGTGGCCTGGGAGGGCCACTGAGCGGGGGCAACGCTCCCTGATGTCACATAGGCCCAGATGTCCCCTAAGAGTGGATAGTTTGGCACACAGAGTGGATAGTTTGGCACACAGAGGAGCGCAAGTGAAAAGCGCTCCTCTTCCAGGCAAGCCTGCGCCAGTTCCTGCCGCCTGGAGAGCAGAGCGCAGCGCCTGCTCAAGCTGGCACGCCGCGCAGGGCACTTGGCCAGCCTTCCGGGCTTGCCGCCTCTGCTCCGGTCCTTCGCATGGACAGCAAAGTCAATCCTTATCCCTGAGACCGAGCAGGAGCTGCTGCTTGGAACAGCGAGACCCGGGACAGAGCGGGGTCCTCCCTGTGCCATGGCAGAAAACTGGATGCTTGGACAAGGCAACCCAGGGCTGGGAAGGGATCGCTGCCCTGCCTGCCCATCCAGATTTGCTAGCCCAGTGCCTGAGGCTGTCACAGCTCAGCTCAGCTGAGGGCAAAGGCAGAACCTGTGGAGGCAGAGGGAAGTCAAGGACCTAAGGGGGGGGCAGAGGTCAAGGGCGAGGACCTTGAGGCAGCAGGGAGTGGCGACGCTGTGCTGCCCCCAGCCTCTGGTGGAGCTGGCTGCGGATCGGAGGTCTTCAGACCTCACATGGTGAGATTTTCAGATGGGAGCTTGAAGAACTCAAATAGAGGGTGGACCTGAGGAATTGGCATCCTGACAGGTCAGGAGACAGAGAGGACATGGTAAGGGATGAGGTCACAGACAGGTGGCCCCCATGGACAGAGACAGAAGGGAAGCTCAGTGTCACAGAGCCAGCAGAGAGCCTCCCTGACCAAGGGCGTCCGACCTTGGCTCTCACTGCAACTACTCGCCAGCTCCCCAGCCCCAAGGGCCTAGAGAATGACTCTGGGCATCCACAGAGAAAGAGCCAGGGCCAGAGCAGCACCGGCCCCACGTGCGCTGCACCAGGGACTGGAGAACAGGTGGGGGGTTCTGGGGCCACAAAGCGCAGGGCCTGGGCTCTGGAGCCCACCTGGCTGGTCATTACCTGCCAGGCCAGCAGAGCAAGCTACATGGGGCATCAGGCAAGGTCATGTGGGAGATCGAGCGAGATAAAGCTGGAGATGCAAGGCCAGACCTCAGAGAAGACCAGGCAGAGTCTGGACCCAAAAGTCCTGGCTGACTCAGCCAGACCAAGGGGTAGAGACGTGCAAGAGGAAGGAAGAGAGATGCTCCCCCAGGATCCATCCCAGCCTGCAGCAAGGGAAGGGCGGGGCCGGCTGGCAGGGTTGGGGTAGTTTTATAAAAGGCACTAGATGTATAAGGGTCACAAGAGTCATAAAGGAGCAGTCCCCAGGAGCAGAGAAGAAGAGTAGAATTTCTCAGTATGGGGGAAGGAGGAATATACACTAAGTCAATCTTACTGGGAAGAATATGAGTAGAGGAAAGAGAAAATGACAAAGTAAATAAGTCAGTTGAATCAGCTTGGAGCAGTCAAGCGAGGAGCATCGGCTGTTTCATGGCAGTGGGCTGAATTCCCACTTAGAAGACAAAAAAGACTACCCAAATGGCTGGAGACCATATGTTAGTAACAGAAAATATACTTCAAAATAGTCAGGTGTGGTGGCGCATCCTATAATTGCAGCACTTAGGAGGCTGAGGCAGGAGGATCGCCACTGGTTGGAGGCAAGCCTGGGCTACATAGTGAATTCAAGGCCAGCCTGAACTACATTCTGGGACACTATCTCAAAAAAAATAAAAAAAGAGACAAAGAAAAAAAAAAAGTAGAAAGAACAATAGCAATATCAGGCAAAATTGAATTAAAAAGCATCCAGTAAGAGAGCCCTTTAGGGCTGGGGAGATAGCTCGGAGGTCTAAGCACCTGCCTGGCAAGTGCAAGGACCAGGGTTCAACCCCCGGTACCACATGCTGTGCCAGCCGCAGAACCCTGGGCACACTGCGCTGGCCACCAAAACTGGGCATGGTGGCACACACCTGTAATCTCAGTGCTGGGGAGGCTGAGATAGGAAGATCACTATGAATCTGAGTTGCACAGCAAGACCCTGTACCAAAATAAATAAATAAATAAGTAAAAGATTTTTAAAAATTTTAAAAGACAGCACTTCAACCTTTGAAGACAATATTTACAGAGGTGGTATAATAAAAGCCCCAAAGCACCCAGCAATATTGTACCTAAAGACAGAAAGCAAAGTCCCTAGAAATCCAACGAGAAATGAGAGAACTGACTGGTCTAGCTCACAGGACACAGCAAGAGCTTAGAGAACTTAAATGAAATGATAACATGAATGAATGACCGAGCCAATCCAGCAGTGGCTGAGCACGGGAGTGCGGAGCATGTGTATCCAGGAATAAAAAGCAATGGTCCCCACAGGAACGCATGCGTGCAAAGGCGCGCATATGGTGCTGTGGATAAATGCAGACCCAAACAGACGGGCAAGCGGGAGATGTGAGGGAAATACATTTCTACACAGGTAAGGGAGGAAGGGAAGCAGCTCCCCTGTGCAGCCGGCTCAGGAGGCTGCAGCTGGCCATGCACAGCCCGACTCACCCGGCCGAAGAACTGCAGGAAGGTGTTGGACAGCAGCAGGTGTTTCTCAGCCAAGAAGCGGTAGCGCCGCTTCTCCTCCAGCTCGGCAGCCCGCTGGCTTTCGGATACAAAGGCCTGCATCTGTGCGTGCAGCCGGTTTACACTCTCCTGCAGGAGGAGGCTCTAGCTGGTGGGGCGGGTAAGGGCCTCACCCCTGCCCTTCCTCCTGGAGGCCTCTCCTGAGCACACAGCCCAGCCCAGCTGCCCTCACAGGCATCCTGGTCCTTATGGGTTTGGGCCCCGCGTCAGCCTAGGTGCTTCTCATAGGCAAGGCTGGGTCTGACCCACAGCTCTGGGCCTGGCATCCAGGTTATACCATGGACTCAAGTCCTGTAGCCTGAGGCCAGGGATGGGAGCTGGGACTGAGCTCAGCCAGGGACAGGACTCCATGTTCCACAGGAGGGCCGCTGGCAGGTCACACTTAGCTTCATGTTCAGAGCAGCAGGGCTGATGGCCTTATTGGGGGAGAGGTACCCAGGCTTTGAGAAAGGGGACTTTGAAGATGGCCATGATCCAAGAAAGGGTATGAGGGCTGTGGAAGGGGGGCCTGAGGGCCAGGAAGGCTGGGGTCCTCAGATCTTCCCAGCTGCTCCAGCCCATGCACCTTCATCTCCCGTGCATTCTTGTCCCTCTTGCGCTCCATACGCCAGAGCTCGGACATGCACTTCTCTAGGTCAGCGGCGCGGTGGCGGTACTCGATCTCATAATGCTGGCGGCTGTCCTGGGCAGGGCCGAGACACACAGAGATCCACACTCAGGACAGAGATTCCAGGGTTAGCGCGCACTGCCCAGGACCAGGGGCTCAGGTGTGAGCGTGTGTAACCTAGCACTGCTCAGGGCCACTGCCCAGGGCCAGCGGCCCTGCCTGTGGGCTAGATGGGCTCTGAGCCAGGCTCACCTTGATGAACTGCATGTCCAGCTTGGTGTTCTTCTCCATGTGCTGCAGCAGGTCTCCGTGGAATGTCTGCACCTGGGTGGAGTGCAGGACAGGGGTGAGCAGGGCGGCCCTGCAGCTCCCAGGCCCCAGCAGCCCACACACTTTCAATTACAGATGCCTATACGCTTGTGGGTGCCACGGGGGAGGGAGGGCTACACAGCGAGGCCGAGTGCCCGCCTCAGCACCCACCCTTGATGAAGGGGTCCTGGCCTCGTGACTCTTACTTGTAGTCTGTCTCTATGTCAGTCCCTGAGCCCGGAGTTTTCAGCTGCCAGCTTCTGTGCCACTCTGTGGCGAGCCCCCTGCTTCCCCAGGCAGAACCCTTGGTCCACCCTTCCTTTCTGGAGCGAGCAGGATTTACTGTCAGGCTCCTCTCGGAGTGCATCCTCAGCACCATGGCCAGAGCCTAAGACAGCAAAGAAGGGCTCCGACCTGCTGAGGCCTGGCAGGGTGGGGTGCTGTCCCCACCACAAGAGAGAAGTAGGCGCTGGCCATGGACAGGCCACTGGGCTCGTGCAGGAAGGGCTGCACCCAGCTCTGCTTCTGTCACAATTTGCTTTGGACTTTGGGCAAGTTGCTGCCCCTCTCTGGGCTTCAGTTTCCTCATGTGTAACAGGAATGGTGGGGAGCTACTGAGCTGGAGAGGGGCAGCCCCAAGAACAGGGGGTGCCAGAGGGAGCCACGTGAACTCACTGTTGGGACTGGAGCAAGGCTCAGTGTTCTTAGCAAAGCACAGAGACCTTGCGCTTTCATCCTGTTGCACTCTTCCCCCTCTTTACTGTGTATAAATAAAGACCCGGAGCATGCTGGGTGTCACTGCCTCTCCATCGGAGAGGTCAGGTCCCAGCTGGTCCCAGCTGTCCTCTTATTATGCATCTAGGTTTTTCTTAGTCTCCCATTGCCCCCTCTAGGACCCCACTGGCTACACAGATTGTAGCAGGAAAAACTTGGCCAGACGCTGAGCAAGGATCCAACGAAGCCTGCCGCTGTGGGCTGGTGGCCACCTGGAGCATCCCATGCCCCTGAATCCACTGGCAGTCCTGCCCTGGGGTGCAGGTCACACAGAGCTGGAGGACCCCTCAGCCCTCAGACTCCACATCTGCAGCCCTCTTGGCGCACCCAGCACCCGTCCCCCAGGAGCCTTCCCGCTGCACTGGGTCTTCATGCGTGCTTGGGGACTCTATCCCTCAGTGCCACCCCCACATGTGGGCCCGGTCATCTCAGAGTGTGGGAGAAATCAGCGCTCTGCAACATTCCTCAAATTTCAGTTTCTGAACTCCTTGGTAACAGCTGGTTGTCAGGGAGCCCTGCTCACCCCAAGCTGGCTGCCAGGATGTTTGGAGACATGTGTTAGGAAGTTTCCCACCAGCAGCCACGTAGGAAAATGTGGAAGAGAAACACACAGTCACAGAAACCACAGCTAGCTGCACAGGGACGATTCCTGCCCTGTGGGAACTTCACAGAGTGGTCCCCGTGCATCTGTGTCCTTGCCTGCCCCTCTTCCTCCTGGCCCTGCTGTCCACACAGGGACAACCCAGGACTTCTCCAGCCCCACCTGTGTGGTCCTGATCATCCTCACCTGCACGATCACCCAACATAAATGACAGGCTTCTGGGGGGACAGGGTCGGGCAGATCCCTGAACCTGGGCCACTCTGTCACCAGAGCACCAATAAATACCTACAGTGCAGGTACACAGAAGCCACAGAATGTTTTTCGCTTACCAGGGAAGCGCATATTCTACTGAGCCATCTGCCCAGCTGCAACACAGAATGTTTTTTAAATGCACAGTTCCAGGTGTGCTGGGATCCTAAATTAGAGCCAGATGGGCCGGCAGACAATGCAGCAGGAGGCGGGACTGGATCAGCAACCACTGGTGGCAGGGGAGTCTATAGCCACCTGGAGGACCCCGGCAGCACAGCACAGAAGTGGGGCTCCAAGCTGGTGCTCTTTCCTGGGCATTCCCTGCACCCTGTCCCACTCCTTGAGCCTAGGAGAAGCCAACTTCCCAGCATGCAATGCCGAAGCACAGGAAGCTGAGGGCAGACAGCTCCACTGACGGATCACTCTGGAAGCTATCCCATTACCCCCAGGAAGCCCTCTTGCCAGCCATGAGGGAAAGCCCCTTGAGCCCTGTCCTCTTAAGCCCTCTGCAGTCAAACTGTCGCTCCACTGCGACAAGAATGTTTGATCAAAATGTTCTGTCAAGGCAGGTGTGGTGTTGAATGCCTACGATTCCAGCTACTCAGGAGGTTGGTGGGGCAGGATTGCAAGGTCAAGGCCAGCCTGGGCAATTTAACAAACACCTAGCTCAAAAAAAAAAAAAAAGGCTGGAGATATAGCTCAGTCACTGAGCTCCCCTAGCACAGCGAAAACAAAGAGAAGCAAGAACTTTGTCCAATGTTTTGTTGAAGTCACTGGCGACAGTTGCTATATGTGTGTTGATTCGTAGGACTCGTATGACTCATCCGCGCAGTTGGCCACCTTCTCCTCCCAGAAACTCCCCACCGCCCCAGCTCACCCCCACCTGCTGGTCTTCCACCGCTGGGGCAGCCTTGGCCCTGTGCCAGCTCCTAGGGCGGTCACCCCAGGGTTCAGGCCTTGGGTCCCCTTCTGGTCATCCCCACTGAGCACACTCCCCCAGCCAGACCCCCAATGGAGAATGGAAAGTGAAATGGACAATGCCACCCCAAAATGATATCAAAAAACATCAAACACCCAGGAATAGATCTGTGCCAAGATGCGCAAGACTGCGACATGGAACATGGCAAAACATTCCTGAGAAAAAGCACAGAGGTCTGTTACAGGCATGACCCGAAGAGGCAAGATCAGGGTGAGCACTGGCTTCCAGACTAATACGACCCCTACTGAAGTTCCACCAGGCTTTCTTGAAGAAGTTGACAAGCAAATTCCATAATTTACATGGAGATGCAGAGGATCTTGAATAGGCAGAAACGATTTTGAGAAAGGAGAACAGACTTCTTAGACTACTTGATTTCAGAACTTAACTATTGTGGGAGGTACAGGCTGGTTCTGGTGTAATTAGAGATAATTATACCAACAGACTGATAAATATATCAGTGGAACAAAGTACAGAGGCCAGAAATAGACCCACAATACATGGCAAACCAATTTTTGAGCAATATACCACATCAGTTCAATAAAGGAGTCTTTTTCAAATGAATTGGAACTGGGCTTGGTGTTGCACACCTGTAATCTCAGTACTTGGGAGGCTGAGGCAGGAGGATCACCCTGAGTTTGAGGCCAGCCTGGGTTACACAGGGAGTTCAAGGCTACATAGCAAGGCTTTGTCTCAAGAGAAAAAAAAAAAAAGGTTGAAACAATTGATTATTCATGCATGCAAAAATGAACCTTGACTCACTCCATGCAGAAAATTAATTTGAGGGCTGAGAATGTAGCTCAGAGGTACACAGTGCCTCGCAAGTGCAAGGTCCTGAGTTTGAGTCCCAGTACCAAAATTTTTTTTTTTTTTTTTTTTTTTTTTGGTGGAACCGGGGATTGAACAGAGAAGTGCTTATTCCACTGAACCATCTCCCCAGCCCCCCCAAAAATAAATTTTAAAACATTTCTTGGATAGGATATGAGCATGAACTATTCACAAAAAAGTATTAAATTTTTGCTTATTAAAGATGACTGTTAATAAGAAGCTTTAGGAAAAATATTCACCATACATACTGTTGAAGAAGAAGTCTACACAATAAACGCCCATAGTCAAGCGTAAGTATAATCTAATACAAAGCAGCAGAAGACTAAAAACCCTCCTAGGAGACGAGGTACAAATGTCTAACCATCCCATTAAAGCCATCAGTCATCAGTAATATACAGAACAGAGCCACGGTACCTGCCTGCCAAGTACAAGGTCCTGAGTTTGATTTCAGTACAAAGAAAACAAAAACAGAGCCACAGTGAGATACCACTCCATCCTCGCGAGGAGACTAAAGTAAGAGAGACTGAGCCCCCCAAATGGGCACGTATAGGCAGCACAATCTGGACTCTGGGGTTGAAGCTACGGAAGGCACAAAAACACCAGAGAACTCTGGCTCCTACTCAGAAGGCCGACCTGTGTCCCTGCTCTGACTCGTATGTGCCACCCGGAGGGATCTCCCCAATAGATCTGACCACATTCCCACAAAAAGACCAAGGGAACATTCTTGGCCTCCTTACTTCACAGAGCCATCAGAGCCTTTACTTGGAGATACCTCAGAGGACCATCAGGGCGGGGATGGCTACACACACCATGACACATATGTACCATGGATACCGAGCAGCCAAGTCCCAGCACACAGGACAACACGGGTTCATCTCTAGACCTGGTGCAGAATCTGGACATGTGGGGATGCCTGGAGTGTGACCCCACTGTCCAGGGCGGGTGGGTGAATCAATCTTGAAGGACAGAAGGAGAATAGGGCTGCCCCAGGGATGGGGCAGAGTGATGAAAAGGACACGGGACTTTCTGAGCTGATAGAAACGCCCTGGGTCTTGTTTAGCACCACGGCCACATCGGACAACCACAGGTAAAAGTAACAACTCATTAAAATCCACACTTAAACTCAGTGGGTGTGGTAAAAAATTATCACTGAAGAACTTGGTCATTTAATTGTATGTAAATTTTACCTCAATAGAAAAAAATCACATTCCAGGACAGCAGTGGCAATCTGAAGTACAGTTTTCAAATATTCCTTTGTCTCTCCTAAAAGCTAGTGTGGAAACCAGAACGAAACATGAAACTCAGTCAATATTCAGAGCAAAGCTAGAGGACAGGGCAGCAGTCCCTGCAGATCTGTGATTTTGCTTTCCACAGTTTGAGCGACCTGCTGTCCCCACTGTCTGCATATATTAAATGGAAAATTCCAGAAACAAATCATTCCTGAGTTTTAAATAACTTGTTACAGTATGTTGTTACCATTCTTCTGCGTTGTTACTTTTTGTTTTCCTCTCTAGCTCTGGCTAATTTACATATTAAACTTTCTCACGGTGGTTATATGTAGAAGGCAACACAGTCCTCGTACTCAAAGCTTGGTGTCACCTGCAGTTTCAGGTATCTCCTGAGGGCCTTGAAAGTGTCCCTTGTGGATAAGGGGCCTTGCTGTATACCCCTCAGCTCCCCCCAGTACACACACTGCTGCTGAGAGCTTTGGGTAGGGCCAGCATCTGGGCATAGGAGGCAGTAGGAGGCACGGAGTGGCCAGAGACCCAAGGCAGGGGCACCCACACAAGCACTGTGGGGACAACAGCTGACACTGGGGATCTGCTAGTGTATGTATGGGGGCAGCTCAGAGGTCCCCAATAGAACTTGCAGGACTGAGGCAGTTGTGCGACAGGGACTCCTGACAGGGTCAGCAAGCTGCACCCGAGAACAGGGCCCACACACAGAGCAGAAGATGCTGCAAGCAGCAGCAATATCAAGACCAGGGCTGAGCATGGTGGCGCCACCTGTAATCCCAGCACTGGGAGGCTGAGGCAGGAGGGTTGCAGCAAGTTTGAGGCCAACCTGGGCTATACAGTGAGTTTAGAGGCAGGCTAAACTGTACAGCAAGACCCTGCCTCAAAAAACAAAAACAAACAAACAAACAAACAAAAAAATCAAGACTAGGGACACAGACATAGAGGAAAGAAAACCCAGAGGAGCCTGGGAGGGACCACAGCTGGGAAAATGCAGAGAGGACGGGGGAAAAGGAAGCTGCCGCATTTGAGGGCAAGATAAGAGGAACAGGAAGAGATCTATGAAGTTAGAAAGGCTCTCCCGACTCTCTGCCTCCTAACGTTTCACAGGCAAACTGATTTCCCGTGGGGCGGGGGGAAAAGAGCAACAACTCTGAAGTCAAATCCAATGGGAAGTTATTATGAAAAAAAAGGAGCAGAGCAATTTTCCCAGGGACAGCGAAGGCGCCGGAAGACAAGCAGAACGAAGCAAACGGCCACCGATGGCCTGAAAGACAAGCGGAGGGTACAGACAGGAAGCAAACAGTGTGGCTGAGAATTAGCAAAGGTCAGAAGAGAAGTGGAAAGAAAACAGGCTTAGTAATGAAGGCTCAACTGTAAGGAACACAAAAGTGAATAAACAATAGCTAAAGAAAAACATAAAGGGGAAGGGAAAAATAGTTTTCTTTTTTTTTTTTTTTTTTTTGTTTTGTGGTACTGGGGATTGAACCCAGGGCCTTCACACTGAACTACAACCCTAGCTCCCTCCTCACTTTTTAAATTTTGAGTTTTTGCTAAATCCGTAAATAGCCCAGGATGGGCTTAAACTTGCAATCTTTCTCTTTTAGCCTTCCAGAGTGCTAGGATTCCAGGCATGCTGCCATGCTCAGCTTGGAAAAATTTTTATTTTTATTTGTTTATTTATTTACTTGGTAGAGGGTCTTGCTACACAGCTGGGACTCCTAGTGATCCCCGTCTCAGCCTCCCCAGTGCTGTGATTACAGGTGTGCGCCCCATGCCCAGTTTTGCAGCTGGCACAGTTTGCCCAGGCTTCTGGAGCTGGCACCGCGTGGGGCACAGGGATGACCTTGGACCCTTGCGCTTGCCAGGCATGTGCTTAGACTGCTCAGCGATCTTCCCAGCCGAATAAAAAATTTTAAATAAAGAAATGGAAAGTGATAGCTACTGGATTCAAAGGGGTAGTAATGAAAGTTTCTAAAAATTAGATAATGGAGACGGTTGCACAACTCTGTAAATATGCTAAAAGCTGCTGGGTGTGGTGGCACCTGCAAGCCCGCACTCCGGAGCCTGCGGTAGGAGGATCGCTGCGAGTGTGAGGCCAGCCTGGGCTACACAGTGAATTCAAGGACCATATAGCAAGACCCTGTCTAAAAAAAAAAAACAAGGGGCCGGGAAGGTGGCTCAGTGCAATAAGTGCTTCCCCGGCAAGCACAAGGGTCTGAGTTC
>NDGM011236676.1:1309-12130 GCA_002564305.1 Octomys mimax | reverse complement strand
CCTTCATTTTGAGTGTCGGGTATTTGTCCCAGCAACGAGAGAAGAGTAACTAAGACAAGTGGTTAATAGCTAAGCAATCTCACTGTGCCACTAGGTAACTGGTATGTCTTGAAACTCCATATTGGCATATAAAGACTTATCTAGGCTGGGGAGATGGCACAGTGGAATAAGCGCTTCCCTGACAAGCACAAGGGCCTGAGTGCAATCCCCAGTTTTGGAAAAAAAAAAAAAAAAAAGACATCTCTTTTGCTTTACCTACAAAATATTCCATTGTATGCAAATACTATAATTTATTCAATTAATCCTTTGCTAAGTACTTAGTTTGGCTTCAAGCTTTTGCTAGCCAAACAACACTATCATGCGCAAATACAGATAGATAGATTTGTGTATTTGGCATATTGATACCAAGGGTAAATTCCAAGATAAAATTACTAGGACAAAGGACACGTGTATTTCAAAGTTTGCTAGGTAGTGGCACAAAAACTTACTTCTATGTTATGTTGCTAGATTATTATTTTCTCTTTAAAAGATAAGAAAGCCTTTCACTTTCTTCTGAGATAATGAATGCATCATTTTGAAAGAATGTTGTAAGAATGATTTTTATTAACTTTAGCTTATAATATTTTCCTTCAGATTTTATAGAACATTGACTATTGCTATTATTATTTGTTCTAATATCAAAGACTTTTATTTATTTTTAAATACAGGAAGTCGTATCCTCAAAGTTAGTCCTTATTTGCTCAGCAGATCGGGCATAACGAGCCAGGAGCCCATAGGTCTTTACCCATTAGCGTGGTGTCTCTCCTCCTAAGGTCATTGTCATCTATTTAATGCTAGGTAACGGGAAGAATGAGAAATTCAGAGTTTTCCAGAATTCAATTTTAATTAGCGTTTTGCATTTAATACGCTTTGTAAATTTAGACATGTTCTGTAAGTCCATGAAACCGCTTCCTCCTCCATTCCAGAAAATGATGGTGTGACATTCACCAGTTTGTGAAACCTCTCTCCTCACATCTGTTGTCAGCGGTGAACAAACCAGAACGCGAGGCAGTCACTTGGACACCTCACACTCAGGAAGTGAGGAAGGATAGTGAAGGCGAAAGCACACTGCAAACTCAGATTTGAATGGTCAGCGTGGCTCCCCCGGCCTGCGTGGTCTTGGGCGTGGCCAGTTAATCTCTGCATTTTATGTTCTCCATCACAGACGGCAATTCACAGCCAGGCCCTGTGCCTGACGTAGTCTGGCACACGCTAGGCTTACAGTGGGATTTAGCGGTGTGTGTGTGTGTGTGTGTGTGTGTGTGTGTGTGTGTGTGACTGATGAACATGAGTGGAGTCATTTTATCTCACTATTCTCTACTGCTGTAGTTTTAAAAATTTAGAGACCAGGCTCCATATTTTTATGCCTCTAACAATGGCCTCCAATTTAAAATTAATGTCTTATGATTACTGTACCAGGCACAGGGTCACTGCGATGGCCTATGCAGGTAAGAACTTGGTATTGTGGCTGTGCACCCAGACCCTCTCAGTCTCAGTTCACGGACCACGTAAAGGAAGAGCCCCTGAAGGAGGACCGGGACTCCTACTTACTATCTGCGACAGGTTCTTTCCACTCCTGCCATTTCATTGCCATCAGTTAACAAATGAATAGGTGATAGAAAATGGGCTAAAATTCAGAAGTGTAAAGGCAAGGGGCAGCCAGATCGCCCAGCGGATTAAAGTGCCTGCTTAGGCAGAGCGCAGCAGCTGGGGTTCAATCCCCGGCCTGCCACGCCATCCCGCCCCAGGGGCATGCTGAGAGGGCAACTGAGACAGGGTGTGGTGGCGCCGCCCTAATCCCAGTGGTTGGGAGGCTGAACATAGGAGGATCACTACAAGTCCGATCTGTGAAGTGAGACCCGGTAGACCTTGGACTAAATACATTTAAAAAAAAAAATTAAAAGAAAAAGAAATGTAAAGCCCTTGAGCATCTTGCTGTATCGCCAGACAAAGAAGTACAGACATAAAACACAACTATCAAAAGCAGTTGGTCTATGGATGGTGCCAAGAAATAGTGCAGACATTATTAGTGCTTTAGGAGATAACAAGAGAAATGGTTGGGAGGGTGAGGCCTCACAGAAGGAGAAAATCATCATGAGACTTTAAAATGAGGCTAGAAAGGGAAAAAATGGCCATCTTTTTGGCATGCAGGACAGCTGGAACAAAGAAGCAGTAGAAAAGATAGCCATGGGGCCAGGGAGATAGCTCAGTAGCATAAGCTCCTGCCTGGCAAGCACAAGGTGCTGAGTTCAATCTCCAGTACCCACTCACCCCCCTAAAAAAAGAAAAACAATAAAAAAGATAGCCAAAGAGTGTGGAAATATATAAGTAGGCTTTTTGATTGACACATCAGGTTCACCAGGTGAAGGGAACATAGTGGTAAATAGGCTCGTAATAGTTGGGTGCAGGCTAGATTATGACCTTAAAGTTACATTGTATGTCTCTTTATTCTTACTTTTTAATTTGATGATGTGAATGCTTATAAATGATTTCCATTTAGGCCACTGAGCAGAGGAGGGAAATTTTTTCTTCATGGATGATTTGATCTGAATGTTCAGAACTAGAAGTGGTCTCTAAAGACAATTTGTCCTGATAGCTGACTATTACTAGAAACAGTGGCAATAATGATCAACTACTCAAAAATGAAGAACATTATTGGCAGATGTCCTTCAAGTGAAATTGGTTCAATTTGATAACTCCAGGAAACAAGTCAATTCATTTGGTTGCTGAAATTTTTTATGCAACGTTTATGTGGCTGTGGTGGACAATTGAAAACACTGGTTTAAAGATCCCATGCTAGTGAGTATTAGCCTGGCAATATACTATAAAACTTTTGAGATTTAGCAATTAGTTTTTTGTAAGGTCTATACAGATATGATTTCTTCAGACAAGCCTGCCTGGTGCTGAGAATGGGAGCCCGTGGGTCTGAGCGTGTAGTACACTCTGTGAAGGTGCCTCACTGCCAAGATTGTCCATCTCAGGAAGACCTGAGACCTTGACCACTCTATTGGACAATACAACCTGATCCCTATCACACCATAAGCACTTGTTACACCATTAGTTGCTGCATTTTTGTTTTGCTTTGGTTGCATAAAATTTGTCACCTTCGAATATAATATACAATGCTATGTTTTCTAAGTTTTGTTCATTATATGTAGTCTTACCTGAATAAATACTATATCTACAGGAAGTTTAGTCCAATCCATGTATGTCTGTCCAACACGGGTGCAGAGCAGTGGCTCTTCCAGGATATAGAGGACTATTACTTGGCTAAGAGATCACAGCCTTAAGAATTCTGTGGCATTGGAGAAGGGGCTATCACCGCTTCTGGGATCAATTTCATATCTGGCTATGTGGCTTCATTTTTTCCCCTTATTCTAGAAATTCATAACTTTTTATAGAGAAGGAAAGAAAATAATGCTAACATAATTGTGTTGCAGGGGATGGACCCAGAGTTTTGTGCACGTGAGGCAAACACTACTACTGAGAAACATAACTCTACCCCCATTTTTAAAATATTGGTTGAGTTGCAACATGTACATGGTACTAAACCAGTGCTGAGAAAATATATGTAATGATGTCATTATGTTTATAAACATGATGTTTATAAACAAATGTTTATAAACTTTTCTACTTTGGTTTTCTAAACCAAAACTTAGAGTTTTGGTTTAGAAAAACTGATAGAAAAAGCCATGAGAATATTCTTCTGTTTCTGGTTTACCAAAGAAATGATTCTGCCTTTTTCTGGAAGGCAGTGGAATTTGAGATTGGGATTATATATTCTGGCATTTAAAGCAACCAAGTTGGATATATCAGCTCATTTACTGAATCTCAGCTTTCACAAAGAGCTTCTTGCTCTGCACCACCCACCCGCATTCATTAAGCTCATGCTGAGCCCACTGTTTTGCTCAGGCCCTGCAAGGGCACTATTAAATCATGTTGCAAAGTTTTTAAGCACCACGGCATTTCAAAAAGAGGTCTGGGGGAAAAAGTAAGTTAAATTAGAATTTATATAAAAAGACTTTCCAATGGTGTCTTCTGAGAAGGAATGTCACATATTAACTGAGAATTACATTATATTTTGCTACTTAGTTGCTGAATTTAAATTCCAAGTGCAATTTCTAGTGTCTTATGTGGCTCTCAGCGTAGCCTGTGTGAACCAGTAAAATCCCAAGCAAACCTGAAAGTTCTTCTTTACTGCATTGTCACAGCCAGGGAATGGAGGGGAGGGAAGCATGTCATCTCCTTTGACTTAAGTTTTTGGAAAACTCCTTATTTCATCTAGGTCATGTCACTTTTTGGTAGGTATATCTAGCAAGTTCTGTGCTATGTTGAAAGCTATGGGCCAAAAATAAGGGGCCTCTGGCACTTTGATACTCAGCTAACAATACAAGTGGATCAATTAAGTAACTGCTTTGGTTCCTGATGTTTCTATTTGCAAACAATTCAGTTCATAAGCAAAAGCATTTGGCAGAATTTAGCTTCTGTTCTCAAACTTCACATCAGGAGACACAACCAAGGCCATCCTCCCCACATAAACACAAATATATCTATCTTCCCCTAAATCATAAAAATTCAGTTTATACACTGAGGAATGAATCATCGTGTTATTTCACTAAGTCTTATATGAACACTTTTGTTTTAAAACTGCACAGATCATGCACATAGAGCTCAACAAATGTGCACAATGTGAGCATACGTGCTCACAACAACACCCAGATCTGGCAACAAGATATTGCAATTGCTTGTAGCTGTTGTACTCCAGAAGTCACCACATTCCTCACTTATCACACTTACTAATCCTCTCTGCTCTTCTGTCATTTGTATTCCATGGAATCACAATAGGACATACTCTTCTGTGTTTTGTCTTCTTCTGATTTTTATTATATTTCTGGGATATATTGTACATTGGACTTAATAATGGGTCTTCATTCTTACTGTCATACCTGCTATTCCCCCATATGAATGCACTTCAATGTATTTATCTTTTCAACTCTCAGTATGCATTGAGAAAGTTTCCAGTATGGGGCAAGTGAGAATGATGTTGCTATGAATATTCTAGTGCAGTGGTGGTGGACTCAGCACGCATGCTGCAGTAGCCATCTGTAGCAATTAAAGCTGTAAGGGGTTTACCATCACTGTAAATCTAGTGCATGGAATTGTGGTGGAAACCTGAAGGCACTTTTGTTAGTTATAGATATACAGGAGAAATTTCAGATTTTAACCTGCTAGAAGTTAACTGTTTTGCCAGAAGGAAAATATACATATGCATAGAGAAGTAAAAAATATATAATGATGGTAGAATCTTGTGGTAGCCATCGGTTCTTGATTTCTTCATGGGACCAAAAAGTTTCCGTAGGGTCCCCATTCCTTGTGCTTTTAAAGAAAGCAATTTTTTTGTCTTTCTCACAGAGAAAGTGAGTAAATATTCCCATCACCACAATAAGGTACAGGAAATTTTACTCTTTAAGTCAACATATCTCAGTGGTAAATCAGAGCATCACTTCTTTTTTCCAAGAAATGATCCTGTTTGTATCTGCCTCTCCAGCAGGCATCCAGGGGAACAAGGGAAACCATAATGAAAATTCACACTTGCATATCACCCTCCATCTGCAAAGCTCTTCATAGATATTAGCTAATTAATCCTCCACTTCTCCGCTGCTCTCCCACCAGGAAGCAGGTGGCATCTCCGTATTATGTTGCTAATTTGCAGAAAGATAAACACAATAACAGGTTATGCCATCTCCTTACTGAGGTCCAGGAGTGTAAAGTAAATACTTGGCTGCCTGGGGCCTTTGTGAAATAAAATTACCACATATTTAAGACCTGAAAATCCAAATTGCATAAATAATACCTCTGAAGAACTTTTGTCACATGTGACAGAAAAGATGGATTCATCACCCGGTTTGTTTACTAAACTGTCACAGTGGTTGCTCATGAATATCAATGATGTGATAGCTCTCGGGAAAGCTGTGCGAGAACCATAAGGAGCAAAAGATGACTGAATAGTTTTAAACCCAGCACAGAGCAAAGACTGTGAAGGTGATTCCTTTGAGCCTCCCCATAGAATCTGAGGAGAAAAATTTTGAAGTTATTCAGAAAAGAAAACGAAAGTGAAATGACACAAATTTGTAAATGCAGTGAAAACAAAGGCATGTCTTGTCTTTTGTAAGTTTGTGCTTAGAAACAGATAGCTCTCTCTATATGTTTATTAATCACTAGCCAAACTTGGTTTAAATTGCTATTTTCTAATGAGAAAAAGCCTAAATCCATGAAAAATGTTATTGTTTTAAATTTACAACTTATGAAAATGCAGTATTCTACTTCAATTTTGCACACAACCTACATTGCAAAACAAGGAGTCAGGAAAGCAGTCAGAACCAGTGATTATTCCAGAAGAAAAAGAATCCTTCCTGAGGCAACGTTCTGCTCTGGTTCTATATTCAAGCTTGCTCTGGTTTCCCAAAAGGTTATTTATTTATTTAGCATATTGAGGACATTGAAGCCTCCTTAGGGCACTGAAGACAAGAAAAAGGGGGGAAATAGGTAGTTATTAGCCTAATATGTTTGCTCAAAGAAGAAATTAAGATACTTAATGTTAGGAGGCTTTTTTGTTGTTGTTGTTGTTTGTTTGTTTGTTTGTTTATCTAGTACTTCTGGGGAAAAGTTCCATAATAGAAACTACTAAAGAATAAAATAGCCACTGTGCTTTGTAAATAGCAGCAAGGAATCAAGTAGCCTATAAAGTATGAGATGGACCAAGAGAATAAGTTCCTGCAGTAGATTACATTGAGCTGCTAATAGAACATGCATCTGCCACCACCCCAATTTATAGGAAAGTCCCCCAACAACACGCTGAACAGGAATAAAGGCAGTGCTCTAAAAGGACATGATGATAGATGTTGCAATCCTGGGAATGAAAAGAGGACTCAAAACTGGAATCCTAAGTGAGAGTTAATGTCAAACATTCCCAGGAAGGAATCTACATTAGTTTACAACCAAGACTTCCAACATTAATCTGCAACACTAGGTCAGCAAATGCTAGGAAAAGGGATTTACACTTAAAGAGAGTTTAAGACGTAGCTTTTAATTCAGGGAGGGAAAAAAAGGCAACAGGAGGCAGAAAAGCCACCAGTGGGGCCGGGGAGATGGCTCAGTGGAATAAGCACTTCCCTGACAAGCGCAAGGGCCTGAGTTCAATCCCTAGTTCTGACAAAAAAAAAAAAAAAGCCACCAGTGGTGACATGGGCAAGCAGACCAGGCTGAGTGTGAGCTGGACAGGAGGAGGGGCAGAACAGGTGCTGAAGGGCAAGCCAGATGAAGTCTAGGAGGGCACTGGGGATACCAGGGAGAGTGGCTGCTGTGTGTGTGTGTGTGTGTGTGTGTGTGTGTGCTCAAAAGTGATTGGGTTAAAAGCAAGGAAGTAGAGGTTGTTGAGGTAGAGGAAAAGTAGAAAGTAAAGGGCAGAAAGATTGAAGAAAAATGAAATAGTAGCTAGAATAAAGCTTCATTTGTTGGTAGTTTTTATCTGTGTAAGGATAAAAGACATCTTTATAGGTTTGTAGGCAAAACGTGCTAATGCAGATAGAGAAATAGTGAAAGGAATGTTGAAATGCAAATGCAAGTAATAGGTGGAGCTAAAATCAAGAAGAAGCAGAAAAAATTAGACTCATTAGAAAATATGTGAATATTTCATAATATTTCATTATCTTCCAGTATGATATTGTTGACAAGCAGCTTGCTATTGTGATGTCTGAGGCCATTCCTTTGTAAGATATTTAGAAGTATGTCAATTTGCTATTTTTGCTTAATGGGTTATTCTAAAATGTACTCACATAAAACAAATATTTATTATTGTACAAAGTTATTGTGGATCCAGAACCTAGTGGTAGCTCAATTCAGTGGTTCTGGCTCAGGGTCTTGCATGGGGTTGCAAGCTAGCTGTTGTCTATTGATGAAGGCTTGCCTGGGACCTGTGGATCCCCCTCTGCAAAGAATTGCTCCCCCACCTCATCAGCCAGTGCTGGCTGATGACAGGAGACTTAGGACCTCTCTTCAGAGCTACTGATTACCTTCGCAACATGGCAACTGGCTTCTCAAAGAGTAGGAGATGATGGAAAGAGACAGAGAGATAAAGAGAAAAATTGCAAGGACTGGTCTTAGAAGTCACACACCTTCATTATTACTGCATTCTTTTTGTTATAAGTCTAACAAAGGACCCATATTACAGTCTGCATAGAACCCGTACTCAAAAAGAGGGTTATTGGCCTTTGCTCTTTGAAGTAAGAAATATTAAAGAAATTGTTGGCATTTATTTAGGCTGATATTGGCAGCTAGATCTTGAACTAGAAACAGTAAAGAAGTTTGGGGAACTCCACATTGGAGACTTTAATATACTTAAGTGACCTGAGATTCAGTAGATATGACATTAGAGATTATATGCACACCATGTCAGGGTATTCCACACATCCATGCCTGGGAAGCCTTATGCAACTTTGAGCATATAATCACTAGATTGAATCTGCGTGGTATCTGAGATAGCACAGAGAGTGCTTGCACTGCTAATGGAATGAGGGGTGGAGTAGATGCATCCTGACTCCATGTGCTACCCCATTTCTCGGCGGGCCTCCTCAGAGAGTACTTTTTGGTGTGGCATTTTATAGGAGAAATGAGGATGTTAGTGGCAAAGATTCTGTAATTCTGACCTCCTTGGTTCTGCTGGTTAGAGCAGGCCAACCTGGGGAGAGTGGAAAGAGCCCGATGGAAGGGGAAGCTGCTGACACAGGAGCACTACAATGCGATGAAGTCCCCCCTTCTGTTGCCATTTTCCTTCAGTGAGCTTGGAAAGAAGAAGGAATTAATGAGGCTCATTGTGTATGCAAGGGTAAGCACAGTTTGTGGTGAGCTAAGTCTAGCAGAAGCTGAAAAAGCATATCTGGCACAGTTAAGTAATTAGACTTCACATTTCTCACATTTTTTGAAGGGAAAAAATGTCTTTAGTGGAAAGTGTCTTTATACTCATATTCCACAGACAGAAAAAACTTTCTCAGCCCAGTCCAGGCTTACTCTTTTGTTGACCATATTTAAAATGAAGGTGGAAATCAGATAGTTGTGTTCAAGGTGGTTTGTGTGCTCTGCAACAAAGGGGGGACTGCTAAAGGAGCAGAAATGACCCCAGATTCTTTGCTAGTATTAAAATCCAGAACAATATAGATTGAGATATAATGGAAGAATTGGGGACATGATCAAAGCACCTATTTTCTTTCTTCCAAAATGAATTGGAACACATAGACAACAATGAGTATAGTCTCCACATACTGGTTTAATATAGCCTTTGGAGCCAGATTGCCTCAGTTTAATTCTGGCCCTGGCACTTACTATCTGTGTGGTTTGTGGCAGATTTTCTTTGACTTTCTCAGTTTCCTCATCTTTAAAATGCAGAAATATCAGTATCTGGTGATTTTGAATAAGAAACAAAAAAGTATGTGTAGATTATAATAAAATAGGGACTGATGCAAGCACTGTAAATGTTAGCTACTTGTATAACTATCAATTATTTTCCAGAATAATGTTATACAGAGAGAAGATGCTGAATAAATATTTGCTATTTGAACACCAAGGCTTTATATGAAAGTCTGTTAGGAAAGGTTGCTCTTTTAATCTTCACCTGTGCCCATTACAGCATAAGTTGCTACACACACACACACACACACACACACACATGCACACCATGTCCCAGTACTACTGTTATTCATTCTGCATCCTAATTGTGTTCCATATCTGCTACCTTTTTGACCTGCCAACATATTAAGGGTAGAAGGCATTTTTCTCTAGTATCACCATCTATCTCAGTGCCTCACATGCAATAGGAATGCACAGTGAGTGTTTGTGGATAGAGTGATGGACTGATTAGTTAAACTAATCAGCAAATACTTATTAAGTACCTGCTGTGTGCTAGCCACTTTACCTAGTACAAGAATAGGTAATAACCAAGACAGACACGCTCCTTGCTCTAATGGAGTTCATGATGTATTAGAGGTGTTTCCAGGATACCTGATCACTTCAAGACCCAGATAGAGAGGGAAGGAAGGCAGTGGGCAGTGTTTGCTGATTCCTACTCAATGTCAGTTAGAATACATTAGAAGATATCAGAAAACAAAATGAAAATAACTTAAGTCTTACGGTCACACAGTGTCCAATTAACAGATGTTAATACTGGGCAGTTTTGAAGCTTGTTCATTAGTTCCCTAGTATCAGTGATTGCTTAGTGTGTCAGAAGCTCTACGAGGCTGACCTTAAAGGCAGCAAGATGACTACCAAAGCTCCAGGCATCATTATAGCACTATCCCTGAAGGTAGTAAGTACAACAGATTTTCATGTTCCTCTCTTCTGCTATTAAGAAGAATATGATTTCTATAACCTCTTCTGAAGCTTTTTTCTTATATACCATTGTCCAAGATGGGAGTCCCACAGTGCCTTGACTTCATGAGAAGAGGCTTAGAAATTGAGCTCTTGGTTTGTTCAACTTACAAAGAGAAATTGACTCAGGAGTTTGTTCATCTCATAGGAGAATATGGTTGGGAATAGCTGCACAGTAGTCAAACAATAGTGTGTTCCACTCTAGCTTATTCTACTTTTCACTTCCCATTACCTAAGTACAAGAAAGTGCGTGACACTCAATGCCTCATCATCCTTCCGTCTCTCACCTGTTAGATGAGATGATATATATATATATATATATATATATAGAGAGAGAGAGAGAGAGAGAGAGAGAGAGAGAGA
>NDGM011236669.1:658-27218 GCA_002564305.1 Octomys mimax | reverse complement strand
CTAAGCTTGTTCCAAGTAGGTGCTTTAGACCACTGAGCCATCTCGCCAGCCCCTAAAATTTTTAAAGTGTATACAAATATATTAAAAATGTTAATTCTAACATTAAAAGAACATTAAAATGCACTGTTTACAGTATGTATTTCTTTAGTGGATGAATTCATATGTACCGTACGAAGGGCTTATAAAGCCTTAAGATATATAAATACTAAAATAAATGTAATGTTGCCACTTGCTGACTTTTACTTGTTGCAGGGCTGTCTGGCACTAACCTCCCGATAAGTGAGGGACCGCTGTATGCATGTAATATATAGAGTTCCTAAAACTCCGTATTACTATGTTAGGTAAAGTTAGCTTTTCTCTGGAAAAATAGTTGCTACGTTGAGAAGAAAACCTGCTAAGGACCAACCTGTTCTCCTTTTGTCCCTCCCGTGGCCACATTTGAATTTGTGAAACGGTGCTGTAGCACAGTACACACAAGCCTTCCGTGCCCGTCGCGACGAGCCCCTCTACAACCTGTGTATCGGCCTGACCTTCATCCACATGGCGTCCCAGAAGTATGTGCTGAAGAGACACGCTCTCGTTGTGCAGGTAGTTAACTGGGCTCTGAGGATCTCCGTCCCTTGAAAATGTCTGTATTTAATTTTCTAAAATGCTTCTTCATGTGTGACACTTCTCGGTGTACGTGTTGAGTGACAGCGCGCAGCACCGGTACCACGTGCGGCGCTCAGGGAGCTCTGCCCAGCGTGCACGGGCCACAGCGTAGCACAGCGATGTGGCAGTGTCACAGCCAGAATCCACGGAGGCTCTGTTAGTGTCTTCTCTCTGCTGAGACACATTCCCTGTCACCTGCGACGGCAAGTAGGAGAAGTTTAATTTGCTCCAGGTTTCAGTTTGTGACCGCTGGCTCTGAGGCAGAGCCATCACGGCAGAAGGCTGTAGTGGAGCGAGACTGTTCAGTTCAGTCACAGCAGCCCAGCCCTCTAATTCAGGTTGCCTTGAGCTCACAATGTCCAGCGTAGCCTCAAACTGGCAGCAGTCCTCCTGCCTAAGCCTCCCAAGGGCTAGGTTTACTGATGCGTCACCACTCCTGGCTGCGGCCTAACCGGTTTCTGATGGGGCCAGAGCCTGTCCATCTCTCACTGCTGGGCACCTGTGGCTCAAATGTGTTATGTTCCTGCCAGCTTGGAGCATTGGTGGCACATGCATGACTGTTCCTCCAGGGGCTTGCGTGTACCACTGAGGCTTCAAGCTGGCAGAAATGGGTTAACTCACGCTTCATCTCCACATAGGGTCAGAACAGCAAGTTGATAATTCCACTATCCCTCAGAACTGTCCCCCATACAGCTGGAAACTCAGCAGTCTCACTTGCAGCATTTGTCAAAAGTTCAAGTCTCAGGCTGGGGAGATAGCTCCGTAGCATAAGTGCCTGCCTGGCAAGTGCAAGGTACTGAGTTTGATCCCCGTACCAAAAAAAAGTCAGTCTCTTGTGAATCCTAAAGCAAATGTATAGGTTTTTTTTCTTTTTTGACTGCCTTTTTGGAACCAGGAATCAAAGTCAGGACCTCATGCTTGCAGGTAGCCCTGTGCTGCCAAACTAAGTCCCCAGCCCCAAACTCTTAGTGATGAAGCTCTGTAGTAATCAGAGTGTAGTGATGTAATCTTGGGGTAGAATGGCACAGGCACACGTTCCATTCCAAGAGGACATGGATTGGACAAGGATTGGGCCAAAGGAAGGCCGGAGCCCTGCGTGGCAGCCGTTACCCATATGAGGTGCAGGGTGCGCCCCGAGGACCTGGGCAGCCCTTCTCCACGGCCCTACCGGTTGCACGTGGTGTGGCCTGTGCCGGCTGCCCTGCCCTGCCAGGTAACCCCCAGCCTGCACCTCACTTCCGGGCGTCAGCTGCACATTTGGCTTCCTTCCCTGCCCCTGACTACTGGTGCTCACACTCGGGGTCGTGAGGTCCCGCGGTGCTCTGGCCTGAAGCTTCTTCTCACAGTTCCTGCGTGTGCTAGTGCCCGAGCAGTGACTCCCTCGTGTTCCCTGCCATCGGGTTGTTGGCATCTTCTCTGCCGCGCAGCACAGTGGCAGTGCATTCGCCTCAAGGCCCTGTGCCCAGAGCCCAGCGCTGCATAGCAAGTTTCCCCTTGGTTCTGAGAAGCATGCAAACCTGGATTCCTCTAAGCATAGCTTGCGTTGGCTGATGAGATTATAGACTCTTGTGGCCGGCAGGATAGCTCAGCACACTGCAGCACCGGCTTAGGCAAGTCCAGGGACTGTGGTTTCATTCCTGGCACCACCTGCCACACTGGCCCTGCCCCTGGGGCACACTGAGCCAGCCATCGAGTCTGGGCGTGGTGGCGCACACCTGTAATCTCAGCACTGGGGAGGCTGAGAACTGGGTCCCTGTGAGTCTTAGCTGCATAGTGAGACCCTGTACCAAATACACTTTAAAAAAAGATTATAGATTGTTCAGAGATTTTTATTTTATTTTTTTTGAGACAGGGCTTGCTAGGTCATCTGAGGAGGTTCAAATGGCTGACCCTGCTGCCTCAGGCTGCAGAGTGCTGCGACGAGGTGTCACATGAAGCCAGCCGAGATCAGAGGCCTGCTCTCTGTGCACTACTGTGCCGTCGGCACTTTATGATTTTGTTGTTTTACATATTAGATGCATCTAAGTTATGTGATGGTTATAAATAGCTTATGTTCTGTAGGGTAGGGCTTTTTGTTCTTTTTTAAAAAGTTATTTTCGGGGCTGGGGAGATGGCTCAGTAGAATAAGTGCAGTGGCCTGAGTTCAGTCTCCGGTTCTGCCAAAAAATAAAAATAAAAATGAAAAATATATTTGTTTTCCCAGCACCTGGCCTCCTTACCAGATGAGTGAGCTGTTGCATTCTCTTTCTGGTAGGGCTTTGCCTTCCTTAACCGATACCTCAGCCTGCGTGGACGGTGCCAAGAATCGCTCTACAACTTGGGCCGTGCCCTTCACCAGCTGGGGCTGACACATCTCGCCATCCACTACTACCAGGAGGCGCTGGAGCTCCCCCCGCCCGCGGCGGAGGTAGGTCTGACCACTGGACCCCGAGGGGCCGCTTCCGTTCCCGCAGGTGGTGCAGGTCACTAGCTCTGCCTGTCACTGTGCTCACTGGGACGCAGCTGAGAACTCGTGGATTGACCCGCGCGTTCCCGACCCTGCAGGACTGGTCATGTTGCTGTTGGCCTTGGGCCTTAGAGCCGCTTGGCAGCACCAGCACCCACCTGCAGTGGAGCCTTGCTCTGAACTCCGCCCCAGCCGTGCAGAGGGAGCTGCACAGGGCGGTGCTGCTCAGCCGGCCGGAACCCGGCTAGCACGCGACGGCAGAAGCCCAAGCAGGACTAGGGTGGTAGGGGAGTGTGCCCTGTGCTGTGGCACCTTTAGTGTGTTCCTGAAGTAGACAGTTTTAAATTTTTAAATATATATATACATGGAAGTATATAAAAATTTTGAAAACTATTTTATCATCTTGGTGCCCTTAGTTTTGGCATTTCATCAAATGAACATATATTTTATAGTTACAGGTGGTGAGATACACTTGGGTTCTGTATTTTATAAATACTTAGACATACTGCTGCTCAGATTTTACAGGGATCATTTGTAATTGTTGCATTTTTTCTGTTGACCCTAAATTTTCTGTCTGAAAAGTTTTAGAAACATTGGTCAGTTCTTTCCCTTTTTTTTTTTGGTACTGGCAGTTGAACTAGGATCTTGTGCTTGCCAGGCAGGCACTGTACCAGGGCTAAGTTTGTGTATGTGTTTTATTTTTTTTAGACAAGGTCTTGCCATGCAGTCTAGACTGGGCTTGAACTCTTGGCGATCTCCTGCCTCAGCCTCCCAAGTGCTGGGATTATAGGCGTGCCTTGTTTTTCTATTTGATACAAAACTTTGACACGCTATGGGGTGCTGTGTGATTTATTGAAGTGTGGGTACGCTGTGCAGTATTCTAAGCAGGGGAAGGACCTCCTCAGGCGTTTTTGGGGAGGTCTTCAGAAGCGCGCAGTATGTTGTCCACAGGCACCCTGCTCCCGCCTCCCTGCCCCCCTCACACCCTCCGGAACTGACCTGGTTCTCAGGGTGCTGTTTTCTATGCCTGGTTTAGCTCCTGGAGCATGATGCCCCCCTGTGGTGACTGCAGGGATGGCAGCGTTCCCCTCTACCGCTTTGTGCTAATGCTCACGCTGCTTCTGCTGCTTGGCTCTGAACGGTGCTGCGAGTGATGCCGTGCTGGTGTCCTGCCGCCCTGCTGCCCTCTCCTCTGGATCCGCCCGCGGCTGGCTCGGGGATGTCTCCCTCTGGAGCCTGTGGGTCAGGCCGAGTCAGCAGGCGGAGTGCTCGGGTGTGGGACTCACAGAGCCTGTTGTGCTGGCTGGGCTGGCGTCTTGGGATGAGGACTGCCACCGGGCCAGGTGTCTGTGTCTGAGACAGTGACAGGAAGGAGCCGTGCTGGACCGCGGAGGAGAGCCCAGAGCGAGCTGGTGCTTTATGTCCACAGAGCCACCATAGGTTGGGCTCCTGGTGCTGCAAACCTGGGTCCTCCACAGCCCTGTGCTGCCACCCCAGGCCACAAGGACCAGGGCTGGGGCTCTACACAAAACCGTCTGGCCAGCAGGGATTGAGGTGGGGCCCTGTGGGAAGGGCGGGGTACTAGAGGACTTGCTTGCCGCACACGCCTCAGGTGTGCAGCAGCGCAGGGGCCGGGTCTCCTGCAGCCCGTGGGGCAGCCCGCTATGCGCAGCCCGCGCTCTGCTGGGCCCCGCCCCGTGAGCAGGCCCTTCCCAGCACATCTTCAGCGGCGTCGCTGCTCTCAGGGTGCTTCCTTCCCTGCTTCACGGTGTAATCTCGTTAGCAGTATGTGGCTTTGAGTAGCCTTGGAGCTCGCACTTGCAGGCTGTCAGGGCTTGTCCTTTTGGCAGCCTGAGACGTGCACGATCCCGTGTCCTTCCCTCCAGGGCATAGAGGTGGACCAGGTGGACTTGCGGAGAGACGTCGCCTACAACCTGGCACTCATCTACCAGGGCAGCGGGAACACGCTCATGGCCCAGTTCCTGCTGCTCACCTACTGCACCATATGAAGCCCTCAGCCGCGGTGGGGACGGCCCGTGCTTAGCCACCCCTCCCCTCCAGGATGTGCCCGGCAGCGCAGTCGCCTGGCGGGTGGAGCTCCGTGCAGGGCGCCGCCTGGCTTCCATGCCCAGCTCCAGACACATGGCTCCTGTGGTTTGTATGTAAAATTTGTTTTGCCCTCTCACTGTCACTGTCCTCTAGCGCTCTGTAGCACAGCTGTCTTCAGCGCTGAGCTGACAGAATGGCCCGTGGCTCGGGTGTTCTGTTGCTCACATCTGCATGAGCGCCAGATGCAGCGAGGCCCCGACTTTGAGCCACGCTCCCGGGATGGGACCTGCCAGGCTGGGCACCCTACACGGGTGGGCGCTCGGTGCCCGGGGGCAGTGGCAGGACATGCCCGCTGCCCCTCCCCGTCCTACAGCCATGCCCCGACCCCGCAGCAGCTGTCTGTCCACACAGCTCTTGGAATCCCGAACCTGAGCGTCACGGTGTGCCCGCGCAGCCCGTGGGCACTGCGGGGAGGGGAGGGCTCCTCAGAGAGCTCGAGGCTTCATGAGCAGCGCCTGACAAACGGCTGAAAAGGGTGTGTGGTCGGAGACTTGACTTGCCCCTTCTTTCTTAATCTGAGTGCATTTTAGCTGTGTTGGTGAGGCTGCTTCCAAACATACTGCTCCAAGGCCCGAGGAGGGTGTGGTCCGTGTGTGCCTTCCTGAGGGGGGCCTGAGGGCCGTGTGCCCGGGCTCGGCGCAGACCCCGTTCTGAGGTCCCTGGAGCCAGGGAGTGGAGGAAAGCGTGGCCGGGGACACACGAAAGCTTAGGTTAGAGCCCCGACCGCCTCAGGTTGCACCTCTCAGACGTACTTGCGAGATGTCACGATGGCTTAATGGCAGGTCTTCTGGGGGCAGTGGCGTACCGGCACGCATGGCTGTGACACCCGTCTGCCTGCGGGAGGCCGTGGGCGGGAGGCTTGGGGTGGCAGAGGCGGCGGAGGGCCCGTTAGTTCCTGCTGCTGATTGTAATGTACATCTGGAGTGGAGTTTGTATGTCACAGGGGAGCGTATCTACTCTACGTGTAATTTAAATAAAGACTTTCTAATTAATCTATTCAGTCTTTATTTTGGAGACAGGGTCTTGCTCTGTGGCCCAGGCTGACCTCAGAGTGGTGGCAGTCTTTCCTGTTTCAGCCTCCTGGGGGCTACAGTTACAGGTGTTTTACCACGCCTGTGCAGTTCCTGTTTTTATAATGGAAGTTATTACACAAAATGCTGATATTGGGCTGTGGGCCCTCCACATGGTCCCCATAGGAGCTGCAGCCGGCGAGGCTGCCTTGCGACCCCTGCTGAGGGTCAGTGCTGTTCAGACTGATAAGAGGCGCCAAGGTGAGAGACAGAGGAAACACTTTTTCTTAGAAAGTGTTCAAGCCCAGTGGAGAATGTCTGTTAGGGTGGCTTCCAGGAGCTTCCTACAGCCGCCCCCTCCCACGTGGGCGCACCCGCTGCTGGGCTCCGAGAGCCCTTTGCTAGGGCCCTGAGATGCATACCTGTGCCCTGCAGGGAGGCGGGGTTGAGGCGGGGCTCTTCCGTGGAGCTCTCACTTGGGGAGAGCCCTGGCCCCCAGCATCTTACTGGTGTGTTGGGAAAGAGTAGGCTTAGGCACTGAGAGAGGACGAGGCCAGGGAGCGCGTGCTCCGATCCCTGCGGCTCTGTTTCCGGCTCCTCCCAGGCCACTGCACTCCTAGCATGGCTTTGCCCTGAATACACCCTTGGTTCTTAAGGACTCCCGCTCCGTGTGTACAGCGGTGTCAAGAAGGAAGGCCTCATTGATCCGTTGCCATTTCACCCAGCCTTCACTTGTGTTTTCACACCAAGCCCAGAGCTTGCAGGCGGGGACACTGCCCACAGATTTGCTGCTGAACGGCAGGTAGCATCACAGGGCCTAATTGAAGACTGTTCAGCGCAAGGACAGCGAGCGCCAGTGTCTGCCTCTCGGGCTATGGGAGCAGGAAGGCTTGCTCAGCGTGCTCCTCTAGGGCACTGATCCTGGGCGCTGGGTAGTCTGGCTCACGGCTCTGGAGGCTTTGGTCCCTGGCATCTGGCCTGCTGCCCCAAGGCTGTGGGAAGCAGCGCAGCCCTGCGAGTTTGAGTGGCAGAGGAAGCCACTCACCGCACGGTGGCTGGGAAGCAGAGAGGACGTGGGTGCGGTCCCACTGTCCCCTTGTCACTTTCCACAGACAACCCCCACTGGCTCCCCTGGGTTGTAGCCTCTACCAGCTCCTAATAGCACTGCTGATGAGGACAAGACGGCATCGGGAGGACATCAGGGCCCTGGCTGCAGCATCCTGGCCCCAGCCCCCAAGGCTCATCTCTATCTGAGTTTCAAGAGTCTCGAGGGTTCCAGCTCTGTACAAAGCCCAGGTCCAAAGTCTCTGGAAGGAACGTGTACTGTGAATCCCTGTGAGGACAGGAAAGTCTAAGATAGCACCATGCAGTGTCAATACTCCCATCTCAGAGAGGAGCAGGAGGGATCAAAGCAGGATTGAGACCCAGCAGGGCCCTGTGTGACAGCGTGCGGCTGCAGGATATGGGCACCTGGCCTGGCAGCTCTGCTCAGTGCCCACAGCCTCCCCAGCAGACAGTGCATGGGGCTGGCACTCAGCTTCTTGAGTCTCCACTCTTCTGGCTCCCTGGCAGCTTGGTGCACCATTGTGTCAGGGCCCTTTGTGGGGACGGGCCCCTTACCTGGCCAGCCGGGCTTCCCTGCACGTCTCGAGGAAGCCTTGAGATGGTAGCTGTGCCACGCATGCTTGTGAAGCCAGCAGCGGCCAGTGGTGCCAGGCCTGCTGCTTCCGGCATGCAAGCTTTGTGAGCAGGTTGGACCGAAGCAGCCTCCTGTGAGACCGTTTCCGGCACCATCCTCAGTGTGAGCCGAAAGCCCTGGGCTCAGTGGGCCTAGGGTCTTCCACCTTTAGGTCTGCAGAGGGCACTGCAAGGCATCCTTCCTGTTGTCCAAGGACAAACACTGTCTGGCAGCTTTCTCCTGAATTCTTCCCATTCTCTTCCTCATCTTTGAGACAGGGCATTTTACAGACAGATTCACTCACATGGCCCTCGATGGCCACCTACTCATGATCCTCCTGCCTCAGCCTCCGTGTGGGGTTACGAGTGTGCACCACACCCTGCAGCAGTTGGCTTTACTGGGGCTAACCTCTCGGTGTTTGCGGCCTCCTGTCTTCGCAGAGCTGCAGGTTCTCCGGTTTCCCTGTGTCTCTTTGCTCCTGCTTGTGCGCTGCTCCCGAGTCTTACAGTAAGTGGCTTGGAGCAGCTAGTGATAACCGCAGCCTCCAGCTCTGCTGTCGAGTTCCTCCCCTAGATCGCCTCGTGTCATCTTCACGTACGTCTCCCACTAAGGCTGTGGACACAAAATGCTCACGTTCTTTGCCAAGGCGTCAAAATAAAGTCCTTATTTCCACTGGAAATCTTATGGCCAAAACCTGCAGCACCCGCATCTCAGTCCTCTGTGAGCTCACCAGGATGGCCACCGTGCCCTCCTCTAGCACTAGCTTTCTGTAGCCTGCAGCGTCCCCTTCCCAGATTGTTGTGCACATTAATTCCAAGTATAGACTCAACCTACTTGTGCTCTCGAGTACAGACAACAGTGACTGCTCTTCTGGGTTCCAACTCTATACCACTTTTCTGTTACTATGACAGAATCCCTAACAGATCAGCTTCGAGAACTGGCTTGATTAGGCTCATTTCTGGAGGTCTCAGTCCCTGGTGAGCTGTGCCCCGTGGGGAGGCCGATCCACGTGGAAGCCCGTGGCAGAGAGGCTGCTCTCGTCCTGTGGAGAGTCCTTAGAAGCTGTGACTAGAGGTCCCATTTGGCCCAGCTTTTCTCCGGGGTATCTTCCCGAAGAAACAAGCATTGCACCGCGGTTGCGGCAGCGAGAGAAGCACTCATGAGACCGAAAGCAAAGGAACAAGCTTTCTTGAGAGCCGGTGACCGACACCCTGAGCCAAGTCGGAAACAAAATGTTGGTGCTGGGTTGGACTTGACTTCTAGGATATTTACTTGTCAGGTTTCCAATAGCAACCACCTCATATTGTCTCATTCTGAGGATTTTACGAGATACACATAACTGTCACAGGTTTATGTTTTCCAGATACTGTTGAGCATCTGCCAGCTGTGGGACATTGGGATTTAATGTTGATCTACTCCCAGTTTGTTCTGTCTGTTCTTCCCTTTATGACCCTGCTTTTCACTGAGGGGTTTATGGTCAGCTATGTGCGGAGGCGGGGAGTTCTTGTACGGTTTAGGTAACCGTAAGGGACCTTTAAAGTGGCTTCCAAAGGAAAGTGGAGCCCTCCGTCGCATCACCACAGTGGCGCATCTCGGAAGCAGCCCAGGTGCCCACCAACCAGTGAGTGATGATAAAGCTGTGGTGGTGGTTTAGCCATCGTGGAGGATTCTGAGACATTCGTAGCGTAATGGATGGCTTGAGACCGTAATCGTAAGTGAAATAAATTGGGCACGTGTGAGTATCGCGCCTCTGTGGTGACAGAAGCTGAAAATGTAAGTTACAGAAATGTACAATGGATATTGTGAAATAGGAAGAAACTTCACAAGGAGGCGGGAACTAGGGAGGGGGAGGGAGGAAGAGAAAGAAAAGGAGAAAAGGAAAGAGTGGAAGCCCGGCTTTGTGAGTGGGGAGAGGAACAAGGAGGAAGCAGTCTACCATGCAGACTCAATTCCCTTAATGAGTGGGCATTGTCTACCTGAACTGTACCAACAAGCTTAGTAAAGGTGCCGCGCCCCTGTGGCTGCAGGGCTGCAGAGGAGGGCCGGCCCCTGCCACACACCCTGTCCTGCTGCCCCTCTATCAGGGTTCTCTAAAAGAAGAGTGTGCAGGGTACATAGCAGGGCGTAGTGGCACACACCTGCCACCCTAGCACTCAGGAGGCTGAGGCAGGAGGGTCCCCACAGGTTTAAGGCCAGCGTGGGCTGCGTGGTGAGACTGCATCTCACAACTATGTGTATTAAATTCCACACACTGGAGTTGTGAGAGAGAGGTGCCTAGTGGCAATGACCGCCTGTGGGGTGTAGGTGGAGAACCATCCTCAGTGGCCGAGTGCCTTGGAGGACTGCGAATAGCAGCAGCCCAAGGGTGGATGACACTGAGGGCTGTGGTGAGGCCTGGGCTCCGGGACAGGAGAGCCTCTGTCTCACACTTGGCCCTGGGCCTTTGCCCGGAGACAGCCTCATCTCAGCCAGGTGGGTCCCCAGGTCTCTCCCAGAGGCCCCAGAGTTCTGCCTAGGACCCCCACCTGCCACTGAACCCCAGCCCAGCCTGTTCTGTTACTTTGCCCAGGCTGACTCACAGTCTCCCGCCCTGTCCAGCACCTGGAGCCGGAAGGCATGGCCCAGCTGGTGGGGAGGCCTCCAGGTCCCGGGCTGGGCAGGTGCCCTGCGCCGCTGCTCCAGGTGCCAAGTCCTCCTCAGTTCCCAGGGGGCAGCAGGGCCTGCAGGAGCCTGGGTGAAGGAGGAGCCCATGATAGGCAGGGCCATCCTTCCCACTGGCCTCGCTGAGCCTGGACCACCCGCAGAGCTGCTTGGTCCGGGATCTGAAGCTGGGGTGCACAAAGAGCAGCATCGAGGTCAGGGCCCCTCGCACCCCAAAATAGGAACCACCAAGCCAGAGGAGAGCATGAGCTGGTGGCTATGGAAGACAGCAGGCTGCAGGCGACAATGCTTGGGAGCCCTAGAAGGTCCGCAGCAACAGAACTCGCTTCCTAGCGAGAAGTGGCCTGGAGGACCCAGGTGGCTGACACAGCCACTGGGCAGGGTCTTGCCCTTCCAAAGCCTGGTCAGTGGGAAGCGCCCATCGTGGACGGGGGAGACCCTGGCACCAGGACCCAAGGAGCCAGTGGACAGGGCCAGCATCCGGGAGGCCAGGCCCCATGGAGGCTAAGGAGGCCTCTGCAGTGAGTGCCGGCGCCCTGTGTGCTGTGGGTGCTGTCACCACCACCCTCCCCTGTGGGCCTTGGGGTCTTCTGCAAAAGTGGCCTTGCCCCAGACCAAATGCCCAAGGGACAGACAGCTGCGACTCCCTGGAACGCTGTCCTGCTGGCTCCAGGGAAAGCCAGGAAGGAGAGGCTGTGGGCACAGGGTTGGCGGGAAAGCTCACTCCTTCGCCCTCGCTGCAGCAGCCTAAGGGTCAGCACCGGCAGCCCTGGCAGCTCCGCCAGGCGGGCAGCTGTGTCTCTTCCAGAGCTAGACGGCAGGTGCTTGCAGCTCAAGAGGCGTCATTGACAGCAATGAGAGGAGCGCTCCCTTGTCCAGGCCCCTGCGCACCTCCCAGGGGCACAAAAAGCACAGGGTGCGCCTTTCAGGAGGGGGAGGAGGTGATTGTCGCCACCAGAGGCAGCACGACGTCACCGAAGGTCGAAGCTCAAGGCTTGGGGAGACACTGGTGACAGCTGTCAGGCATAGTGGACAGCGGCCCCCAGCAGGAGGCCGTCCACCCACCCCGCACTAGCCCTGCAGCGCAAGACAGCAAGGACCAGAAACCGCGCGAGGTTCCCGGGCTGAGACAACAGCACGTGACAGGGACTGTTGGGGGATTTCCAGAGTCCAGAGCAGCCTGGGAACGCCAGCAAAGCCGAGTGCCGGCTGCCTGTCCTGCCTCATTCCCACTCATCCTGGACAGTCCTTGCCGGTGTGTGTGACGGCCACCAGCACCGGCCACAGACACGGCGCGTGTGTCGCTGCTTCACCATCGCCGGGATGAAGTGGCCTGCGAAATGCTCAGCAGCCGCAATGCAGAGGAGGAGACGCTTGTTTGGGCTCCTGCTCAGAGAGGCCTGTGCCTGAGGCAGGACAGCAGCTCCCCTCTCCGCAGCCGAGGAGCAGGCAGAACCAGAACAAGAGCTGCTGCTCGGGGTCCTGCCTGACCCTAGGCCCCGCCCCACCCGGGTCCCACCCCACCCAGGCCCCGCCCCCATCCCGGGCCCCGCCTCCTAGAAGCTCCGTCAGCCCAAACACACCCAGGCGAATCACTGCTGGCAGCACGCCACCTGGCATTCACCCTGCACACACGGGAGCTGGGGAACGTTTCAGAGCTAAGTCATAGCGTAAGTGTTGTGCATGCTCGAAGAGGCCTAAAGTTTTCTTCCAAGGCAGAAAGGTCAAAGCGCGCTGCCCTGTGTGGCTCGAGTTAGGGACACAGGGCACAGGCGTCCCCCCACCTGTGGCCGAGTGGCCCTTCCCAGAGGGCCCTGCCCTGGTGAGGATCTCCCCCTGCCTGCTTTGAACCTGACATCTCCCCCTACGTGGTAGATCAAACAGAACCGAACTGAACCAGACCAAACCGAGCCACACCACACACCACACCACATCACACCATACACCAGTACAGTTGCTTCATTTGTATTTTCTAAGGTCAAAATCTATCTTACATGTTTTGTAAACTCTTCGGATATTTTTCCTTCTCTGAATTGCCGTCATATTCTTTGTGTACTTTCAAAAAATTGGGTCTCATTTTTCTTATTGAATTGTAGGTGTTCTTAACATACTATGTCTAGTGACTTTGTTTTCATTGTATTCATGGCATCTTTTGTCAAACTCAAATTTTAAAATTTGGCATAAGCAAATCGACCAACCTTTCGCCCCACCCACATTAAAGCCAACCTGAAACTTCAGAATAAAGAGGGATTGTGTTTTGGGAAGGAAGAAAGGAAGGTCCTAGAAAGCCAATGGAATTCTTCCTAAGAGCCCACTAGAAAGCAGCCACCCCGGTCACCCCTGGGCTGACAGACACAGGCGATACAGTGCCATGCACGTGACTGGCAGGTTCTGAGAGTGGTGCCAGGGAGGCAGTGGGGTCAATGGAAGGACTGCAGCAGGGCGGGCTGTGCGGGCTTACAAGGGCTTGGTTTTTTATGGGTTTTTTTTTTTTTGGTTTTTTTTTTTTGTACCAGGAATTGAACTCAGGACCTTTCACTGCCAGGCAGGCACTGTGCCACTGAGCTACATCCTGAGGCCTCTGCCGAGCTCATTGTGAAGCCAGCAAACTTCTCACTTGGACTCCCCACAAGGATGAGTCCACTCACCTGCCACAGGCTTCTGCCCTGTGGGGACAGGGACATGAGGGATGCAGTGCCGGCCAGGGCCACTCTCCTGTGGTGACTGCCCCTCTGTGCCAGGCCCTGCCTCCTAGCAGCTCCTTCAGCCTGAACGCATCCACGGTGAATCACTGATGACTCGGGCCACAGGGTGCAGCCAGGCACTGTGCCAGGGGTAGCAGGGTGCAACCCACTTGCTCTTTTTTTTGGGGGTGGGGGCGGAAGCCAGGCCTCAAGCAGGCTGGGCATGCGCCCTAGCACTGAGCTGCACCTGCTGCCCATCTGTCTCCCCACAGCCAGCGGACTTGCCTGGTCTGGGTGCCAGGTGCAAGGCCCATACTGCCTGCCCAGCAGGACTTGGGCCAGTGTGACCCTTGCCCACCAGCAGCTCAGCTGGCCCAGCCTCACCTCCTCTGAGGGCAGGGGATGGGGCCACTGTCCATGCAGCAGCCAGGAGCTTGCCCTGGCCCCCAAGTGACAGCCCAGAGTGAAGAACTACACTCCCTGAGGGCCATGGACATGGTGTACAGGGTCCTGCAGGAAAGCCACCTGGGGTCACGAGTGCTGCCACATGGGAGGCAAAGCCCCTGATGTCCACTGTACAGCCAGCCCAGGGCATCCTGGTTGCTTTAGATCATGTCCACCCTAAGCAACAGCTGGTACCAGAGCTGGTGCCACCCTGGGGTTCCTGACAAGTATGCGGAAAAAGGTACATCCAGGGCCCTCCATGGAAAAAGAGCAGGGTTCTGTAGCTTTGGGCCAACCTCGGGCCATTTCTGGTCCTTGTTTCATACTACAGGATGTCTGTCTACTTCTGAGCCAGTCCCAGTGATTCTGTCTTCACATTATGTTTATTTTCTTACACGTGGAGTTGAGGGAAGGGACCGAAATCCTAAGTGTAGGAGCCAAGGACAAGTTTCAAAATGGACAGGACCATGAAATCCTCACACTGACAGGAGAACCGCCTGCCCCCAGGCAGCCCTGAGCTGCAGGGCTGAGCCAAGCCTACCTCCCAGGGTCCCTTATGGCTTAGGGCAGGAACATCCTGGCCAGGGGAGGGGGTCGGAGACTATAGAGAGCCCTCAGAACCTCTTCACAGTCCAGAGAAATCCACACTGGTAAGCCAGGGAAAAGTTACTGGAATCCTAGTAAGTTCATTCCAGCCTAGCACTTCCAGAGCAACACAGGGCAAGAAAAGGGACACTAAGGTGCACTTGTAGTCACAGGGAGCCAAGGGGACTGGAGTCCAGCTAGGATGACAGCTGTCCAGAACAGAGGCCTACACTCAGGGCTGAACCTGGGTTTCATTAAGGCACGGAGAAGAGAGGGGCTAGGTTGAGCGGTTGCCGCTGCGGCAGGAAGTGGTGAGCGCCATGAGCTGGGCTGGGTAGGAGCCGAACTCACCTCTGCAGTAGAGAAGCATCCGCAGAGCCGTCTGCGTAGCACGACTTAGCTGATGTGTGGGGGTCGCTGCTTCAGCCCTCATGTGTAATTTTTAGGTCCTGAGATGTCACAGCCTCGTTCTCACGGCTTGATCCCAGCGTGGGTACGCACAGCCCTGCTCACATGGTATTTGGGAGCAGTGGCGGGGCTTCAGGGACCTGCTGCCTTGCTCTGATGACCAGGACCACACAGGGCACCTGGCTGGACCGACCGAAGTGCTTAAAGCCAACTGAGCAGGTAAGGGAAAGCACTCGCCAGCTCTGCCCACAGCAGCACACGGAGAGGGCCGGGCCCAGCCGAAACGGAGGTCGTGCTCCTTTCGAGGAGTCATGGGTGGCGTTCACAGAGCTGGCCTCCTCCTGCACACTGTGGGAAGCACAGCGCCACCCGTGACACACACATCCTGCCAGGCGGCTCGCTCCAGTCGGTGATGAGAAGAGGAGCAGGTGTGCGGCCCTCACCTCCAGGCCACCTCCTGCACGTCAGGAGCACCGAGCATGTGTCACCCAGCAGCCACAGCACACAGGGCCTTACTAAATTCTTTTTGATAAGGCAGCTCTGTATCATCTGACGGCATCTCCTATCATACAACAAACTAAATTTATTGGGTGGAAAACAGGGAAGGGACGAGAAGATTGGGTGGTTGTGTGGTGATACAAGAGTTCATGAAGGACAAATGGGGGCCCAGCTCCCAGGCCTGCAGAGACCGTGTCCCGGGCTGCAGGACAGGCCAGCCCTGGCCACCACTGGCCCAGAGTCACGAGTGCAGTCACATCACAGGCGGCTCCTGTCAAGGACACTTCTTCCTCTCTGCCTCAGAAGGGTGCTTCTTGGGCCCAAGCCCAAGGTTCTGTTTCGTCTCCCACCGGTGCAGAACAGACTGGGTGGACGTGACTTTGTGCCTTGTGTCTTCGTCCTGTGGGAAAGAAAAAACCTGCAACCTTCCAGAGCGGAGCCCCAAAGTCACCCCTCCATCAGACCAGGTGGCTTGGGAGAGGTGGCCAGGAGTTTCAGAGAAACAGACAGGGAGAGAGGAGCCAGATGAGCAGAGGCCACTGCGCTTGCGAGCCTGAGAAGCCAGGAGCCCAAGGACGCACGGGGAAGCCCGCCCACCATACCTCTTCAGGCCACCTGTCCTCACGGGGAAGCCGCTGCAGCCGGTTCCTGTTCAGCTCCAGCTGCAGGCCGTCGAACCTGTGCTTGAACCAGCGGTGCGCCTCCTCCAGGTTGGCGGTGATCTGCACACGGGACAGCCGCAGGCCTTTGGGGGTTACTTGGGGACTTTTTAACCTGATAATAAAAGACCTAAATTCTGACTGTAAGGTCTCTGCAATCTATTTGTACAGTATTCTCAAGAACCTACTAGATCAGAGTCAGTTTTTAATTTTTCCTTAGAGTCAGTCTTTAATTTTTTCTTATAGATTGGGTCTTGCTATGTAGTTCAGGCTGGCCTTGAATTCACTACAGAGCCCATGTTGGCCTCAAACTTGCAGCGACCATCCTGCCTCGGCTCCCACCTGGGCTGGGGTCACAGGCGTGCACCACCAGCAAGTCGTTTCTGAGAGGATAAGGAGCAAGGCAGGCTTACCGCCTCACGTGCACTGCTGGCTCTCGCCGGTGCCATCTCCTTCACCTGGTAAACTCAGGCTTGTCACGTGCTGTGGTACTCAGTGCCACTTACCAGGGACGAGCAATACGCTGACAACAAAGCACTGCGGGACTGCAAGCCTATGTTCCTTTCTGGCTCTAATGATGCATATAGTCCTATATATCCTCAAACGGGCCAATTTGAGAATGCAGAAAGCAAATTCACAAACAGGGCATGCTCTATACTTTGAGGTACTCACTGAGCAGTGTCCACCTTATTTTTATTTTTAGTTTTTTTTTTTTCTTAGGTAGGTTCTCACTATGTGGTCCAGACTGGCCTCAAGCTCAGGGTGACCCTCCTGCCTCAGCCTCCCAAGTGCTGGGATGACAGGCAGGTGCCACCAGACGCACTGAAGTTCACACGCATGTGGGTCCTCCCCTCAGTGCCAGGCCCTTGGCCCTTGGGGTGGGGTGGTAGCATCCCATCACCTGCCACTGGACACAGGGTCCTCACCGACCCATTCTTTCCACAGAGACCACGCAGCACGGCACGGCCGAGCTTCGGGCTGCTGCCCGGCCTCTGTGCCCGCTTCTCAGCTCACCTGCTCCGACTCCACACTGGCTTCCTTCAGCTTGCTCTCTGTCGCCTCTTTGCATCTCCTCAGGTGTCTGACGGTTTCTTCCAGCTCCTGAATGAAAACATGACCCAGAGATCTCACAGATCCCTGGGACAGCACACGGAGCCAGAGCTTGGAGTAATAGCATGGCAGCCAAGCGACAAGCATGGGATGAGCACGCCCAGATCTCACACCTGGCATCTATTTAACCCACATGTACAGTTAGAGGGGTGATGTATAGACTCTGCTGAGACCGATTTGTGGCTCCAGAATGGAGGCGCCTTTGCCAGTGGGCGGTCCATGCTGAAAGGCAGGGGCGTAGTGCCCTCTTGAAGTTCCTTTCCAGGGACACAGTGTTCTGTTTCTTGTTAGGTCGGGAACCGCTCAGATTCCTGTTGCGGCAGCAGGTGTACTTGTGCTCAGGAAAGAACCCAGGGGATTTAACTCCAAGACTGCGATGGCCACCTCAGAAGCCTGGTTTAGTAGCTCAAGTGGTTTTCTTTTTTTTGTATTTTAGGGAAGGGTCTACAGGGTGTGCAGGGTCCCACTACTACATCAGACTCACAGTGATCCACCTGTTTACAGCCTCCCAAGAGCTGGGATTACAGGTGCGCACCACCACCCCAGTCTCGATTGTCTCCATGCGCCCGGGGGCGGGGCTGGCATGGCAGGCCTGGAGATTAAACCCCTGGCTCCTGCGCCCGCTTTCAGGCGCTTCATCAAGCAGTTTTTCTTTACAAGTGGATAGTTTTATGAAATTAAACATGGTGGTGGGTGTGGTGACACATGCCTGTAATCCCAGCACTTGAGAAGGCTGAGGCAAGAGGATTGCAAGTTCAAACCCAACCTTGGTAACTCAGTGACAAAATCTGTCTAGAGATAAAAAGAAGTTGGAGGTGTAGCCCAGTACGGGGAAAGCCATGGAACACATGTGGTGCCCAAGCTCCTGGCCTCCTCCAAGGGAGTGCCGTCCTCACAAGGGCCACTGCACATGGCTTTTCTTCTGCAGCACGAGACATTCAGACGCCACCTGGCTCCTGCCCGTGGCCCAGCGCTCACCCGGCACCGGGCCTCCAGCTCCTGCCGCAGCTTGCGCTCAGCCGCCAGCCGCATCTCCTGCTGCCTGTTCCGGGCCGAGGCTTCGCCCTGGCTCCTGGCCAGCAGCTGCATCTCCTTCTGCAGGTTGGCCACCTCCGACACGAAGCTCTGGATGCTCAGGGACTGGCGGGCGACAGGGAGGCCAGTGAGCTGGGGCTGGGCTTGGGCAGCGGGCGAGCCGTGTGGGAGCCCTCTACCTGCTCGTAGTTCTTCTTCTGATACTGATCCTTAATCAGCTCCATCTGCCGTAGTTCCGTTTCTATGTGCTGAAAATAAACGCAGACATGACGTGCAAAGATGGGAGGGTGAGCTGGCTGTTCCCTGCTCTGCAGGGCGGTGGGCTCCCAGGGCGTGCGCTTCCTGCTGGCGCCACTTCCTGCCGGGCCCACGGAGCCCCAGGAGCCAGGGTGTGGCCCCAGCAGCTCTGCATAGCCACCCCTCAACGCCCGGGAGAAGGCCCGCTCCCAGATGCCTGGCCCTGCGGAAGGGGTCACGGCCAACCTTCATCCGCTCCACGTTCTGGGCGTTGGCCGTCTTCGCTGACAGGTGGAGCTTGATCTGGGCCTTCTGGCTCCTGAGCCTCTCCCGGCTGCTGCTCAGCGTCTTCTCCAGCTCTGCGAGCCTCTGCCGCAGCTCCCGGTTGGCCCTGGACACCTCCACCGACCGGACATTGGCCTCGTCCAGGGCTTTCTTCAGCTTGGAACATAAAGGAACACATGGAGTCTTTCTGCCCACCGTTCGGAAGAGAAGCTCTGCAGGGCTGCTCCTGAGAGCGGCAAGGACATGACAGCGGCCAGGCGGCTCACGGAGCACAGGTGGGGGACGAATACAGCAGACGGGCCCGGCGGGCACTGCGCGGGCCTGGCTCAGACCTCAGCGCACTCAGCCTTGCCACTCACTAGCTGAGTGGTCTGGGCTCAGTGACTTCCTGAGCTCATCCCTGAAGAGCAAGACACAGGGATCAGGGAGACGACGGGAGAAAGAACGGAGAGCCGGGCCTCAGGACCACACTACAGGCCTTTCTCTCTCTCCTGTCGCAGCGAGCTCTCGTAAGGGACATGGGTTTATGTAAATCTCGTGAGCTGCCTGTATTTTTATAATACTGACTTTGGTTGTTTTGTTTTGAGACAGGGTCTCACCGTGTAGGTTAGGCCGGCCTGGGACTTCCAATGGAGCCCAGCATGGGTGGGCTCACGGAGATCCTGCTGCCCCAGCCTCAGAATGCTGGATTATAGGAGCATGCCACCATGCCTGGCTCCAGTTTGTTAAGGACTTTACTAAATTCCTCTCATGGAAAAACAGCATGGTGACTACTTCAATATCTCAGGGTCTACCGAGGCCCCTCTGCCCCCTCTGCAGGCCCCTCTGGAGGGAACGCACCGAGAGCCTCTTCACTGCTGGCCGCCTTCATACCTCAGTGACCTCCCGCTGTGCAGCCTTCTTGGCTGACTCGCGCTCCGTCTGGAACTGCTTTCGGAGGCCTTCTATGCGCTCAGCGTGCATTTCCGCCTCCACTTTGCATTCCTCTGTCATCCGCTCCCTGTGGTAAAGATGACAGAGGACGGCCAGAGCCTCAACGTGGGGAGTGCACAGCTCCCCAGTGGGGGCCGAGCGGCTGGCAGATGAGCGACGCACCGGCCACTGCTGAATCCCCCTATCTGGAGCTCAGCGACAAGACAAAGAAGTGCCTGTCCCTGCAGCAGAGACACAGAGGTGGCAACACTGCAACAGGAACTCCATGCTCAGTGCATCCCACAGTGACATCACCACCGGGGTCAGCGGCAGTCCCCAGGGTCCAGGCGTCGGCGGAGGACCGCGCATGGGGCACACAGGCTGCAGGACCCTACCCCCCGCCCCCACGGAGCCTGTCTTTTGTGAAGCTGGTTCCTGGTGCCAGGAAGGTGGGGCTACTGGGGACCCGGCCACTAGAGCGAGATTCTGGCACAGCCCCTGACACTGTGTCTCAAAGTACGGGCAAATATGATGCACACATGGCTCTCTTCCAGGGGAACTGGGCCTTGCGAGAGTCATACAGGAGAAGGGGACGCACAGATGCAGAGGTGGCATCTGGGCAGCCTTTTCCAGTGCGAGGTCTCAGCCCCCAGCCAGCGAGGTTTTCTGCACAGTTCTTGCAGAATCACTGAAAGTCCTCCACGCCAGCTGGGCAGCGAGGGTTTAGGCAGAAAGTAGGGCAAAGCCCGAAAGTCCTCTGGGGACCACAGGGTGTCACTCCCTCCCTCCTACTAAAGAGATCTTCGCGAGAGTGGTGTGGTGAGGGCCTCAGTGCTGCTGCAGTGAGGTGACCTTAGTGCCACCGCTTCAGATACATCACACGTTCCTCAAAGATGAGCCTGAGGCCCACGATGCTGAAATCACGCGAAACCGCTCTTAGGAGGAAGAAGGCACAGGCGGGGGTTACAGTGCACACATGTGGGTTCTGAGGTGGAATTAACGGAGCAGCCAGGCCTGTTCTGAAAGGGGGTCCACACTGGGCTGCATCTCCACAAAGTGAGGGCTGGGGTTGGGGTGAACCACTGTGCCTTGGCAGAGGGAGAGGGTAGAGTGGGTCAGACCTGGGGTCCCACGCACCCCGGGAGCAGGAGCTGGGGGTGCAGCAGAGGAGCAGAGAAGGCGCCCAAGCCCTGCTGCCAGCTACCTACTGGGGACCACATTCTGCAGGCCTAGAGGGCTGCAAAGCCCAGGGGCAAGGTCCTAGGTGAGAGAGAAAGCAGCTCAGAAAGCAGCAGGCGCAGCCACATGAAGAAAGACAACTGTGCTGCAGGACTGTTCTCAGGGTGCTGGGGACCCTGACAAGTGTGGGGGAGGGGGCACAGTGCCTTGGGCCGGGGGCAGGAGGAGGTGCCCTGCTAAGAAGTGGGCACCAGCAATAGTCCGTCTGGTATGTTCTTTTGGGGAAAACTAGGAACAGGACGCTAAATCCTGGGATGTGGTAATAGCCCCCAAGGTCGCAGCGCTGTGTTGTACACACAAACATTTGCTCTGATGCTGACCCGTGCAAGCACAGCACCAGAGCTGAGCTGAAGGTACACAGGGCTGGGACAGATGTGGAAGAATTAAATTTCAAATGAGTGGAAATGTAAAGGGAAATTAATCAAAACAAACAGAGAGGATTTGACTCTAGGACAAAAGGATGGTGATGGCTGTCACTTGCTCGCTGTGCCAGGTATGAAATGCCTCTCAGCACTGTGCCCAGGTGGGTGCCCTGGGGCCCACCTGCAGTCCCAGCAGGGCCATGGCGGGAGAACAGGAGTGTGCACAACATTTACAGCCACAGGATGGTAGGCGCTGTCACTATTCCCATTTTACAGATGAGGAAACAGGCATCTGCATGAGTTCCCACATGTGTGGTCATCCCTTGGGGTCCAGGCTCTGGTCCAAGGGACCTGCTCGCCTGGCACTCACAGGTGCAGAGATGGCACGGAGAGGAGAGAGGGTGCCCCACACCCAAGGTCAGACATCGGCCAAGGGAGCTGGCAGTGGGGGCTCCTGTCAGGGTGAGCCGAGTGACCAGCCCCAGAAGTGGGCGCCTGCTCTGCAGGAGGTGGCACAGGTGGTGGTACGAGCAGTGGGGGGCTGGGCATACAGAAGCGCCGCCCTCTGCCTTCACCAGCCGGAACTGGGGGACCCTAATTCAGCGAACCCCAGGCTGAGACTGACAAGGATGAATGGCGTGAGAATCCATTCTGGATGGCCTAGCACCCAGGCAGACGTGAGCGCCCTTTAGAGCCGGTGTCCTTCAACCTTCCCTACAGCAGCGGCTTCAGTGTGCCCAGAAGCTGCAGGCCGGGGCTGAGCTGGCCCAGGTGAGCGACAGTTCCTGCTGCTCCCCAGCTGCAGCTAGGGTCCTTACCTGAGGGCTTCTAGATTCCGCCACTCCAGCTCTTTGTTCTCTAGTTTTTCTTGAATGTGGTCCAGCTTGCTTTGCAGATGAGAATTTGTCTGGAGAGCCTGCTCCAGGCTCAGGGCCAGTTTCCTGTTGTCTTCCCTAGCTATGTCTAGAGACTTCTGTAGTGGCTCCATCTGAGAGGGAGAGTGTTTTCAGACCACTGCGACAGAGCAAGAAGTCTGCCCCCACTCCTTCTACCTCTCAAGGGCCACTGAAGGGCTTGCTGGGGCCTGGAGTCCACGCATGCGAACTCCCTGCAGATATCACAACTCTGAGAGGCAGGGAGGGGTGGCCCCACGTCACCAGTGAGCTCGGAAACCAGAGCTGGCTTTACTTATCTAACTTTCGAAATCCTTAACCAATTAGATTTGTCTTCCTGATCCTAGCACCTTCTGGGCTCATTCTCTAGGAAAGGTCAAAACCAGCAGCTGATCCGTGTATACTGCTTGGAAGGTGATCTCTATGAAATAGCTCAGATAATACGGATGTACCCAGCCCACGCAGGCACAGGGCCACACGGGCGGGCCTGTGTGTCTCCTTACTAGTAGTGGGATCACCCTAGCTACCTCTTAAAAGACTAAAAGTAATTTTTTTCAAAGTCTTTAACCTCTGAAGCTATTTGTAGATTAATATAAGTGCAATACATATTTCATTCATGAGGTATAACATTTCATTAAAATACATGAAAAGTGTATTGGCCACGTAAGCCAAGAAAACCAGTCTGAAGTACAGCCCTGGTTTGCCCCCGCGACTGCGGGCCATTTCCTATTTGCAGATGGGTCACCGTCCCAACTCAGATGTGGATAAGTGGCTGTCCCCTCATCTCAGAGCCGGTCCTGCCCAAGGCGCTGGCAAGGCCAGCAGCACCCTCTGCGCGCCCGGCTGCACCTCACTGCTATGCTGCGCCTCCATCACGAGCACCCTGGCCTGCCACTGGTCCACCTCGGCTTCCAGCTTCTGCACCCGCTGCAGCTGTAGAGCCCTGCAGACAGAAAGCACCAGAAGAGCGGCCCTTGAGCAGCGCCGTGGGAATGCCACGCTTGGGAGCGTCCACCCTTCTCCCGAGACCAGCCCTGCACCACGTGTGCTTGGCCACCGACACCCAAACACCGCAGAGCTGCTCAACGAGACGCTGTGGGCCAACTCAGCTGCCTGGGGCCGCCATGCCTTCCTTACCAACTAGGCCGCAGAGGCTGGGGTGGCTATGGCGGACCTGCCGGAGGCTCCAGTGGTAACGCAGGCTGGCTGTAGCACATGTGCCGTAGGCTCGCCACCACTGCACTGGGGGTCTGAGCCCGTGCATGAGTAACTATGGGCTGGTAGCTACACAGCGACTTCATCTTTACAAGAAGCCTCACCTCCACAGCATTGCTTGCCCAGGGAAGTGCTCCTTCTAAGACAACTGCGACTCAGAAATTCATTAGCCATGGCGAACAACATTTTTGATGCTGCTCTCTTGGCATTTTGAGCTCAAAGCAATCTTTACTGGTACATACACATCAATAGGCACAATGAAAAAAGTCAGGTTCACTTGTTCTCTCACGACACACAGGCACTGTGCGGCGCTGACATGGATGAGCCCTGTAATGAGCTTTCCAAGACTCAGGCTACTTCTACAACCAAAACAGGAGAATCAACTGACTTTAAAACATTCAAAGTTTACTTATAAAACATAGCTAGAAGTGCTTCTCAAAATGATTTGCCTAATTATTAATCTTGAAATAAGATAAGTGAATTCCAACTAAATTAGTCATTTAGCTCCAATTCTTCTCTCCCCCTCCCTCCCTGGCTCCCTCCCTCTCCCTCTTCTAAGACTCACACAGGGCAGGCAAGCCCTCTGCCACTGACCTACCCCCTAGCCCAGCTTCAGTTATCTCTGGAATTACTATTCTGTAGACCTGAACAAAGAACTAGGTTTAACATGTTCCTACTGAGTTGAACCACCGGCGGCACATGCACGACCATCCCACTGGGCAGTTTGTACCACCCAGTGAGACCATCTCGTACTGCCCAATGGATAGTCATGCATGTGCCAGCCAGCAGTGAGGCAGAGCAGTTATGGCCCCACTATGCATGTGGTGCACGTGCAGAAAGCAGCCAGGGTGAGACAGTGACACTGCACGTGAACTTCAGGATGAAGAGCCAATATTCCCTTTTGTCAATATGAAGCACGGCAGCTTGGCGCTTGGCGTCTTTACAAAGCATGCTCCATCCTCATCCCTGATGTCTGCTCATCTGCCGGCTCTTGCACTGTCCTAGCAGTGGTCTGTGACAGAGGACCACCTGGGCGACTCCTTGAAAGAACAGTCATCTCCATTTGGCTGGGCCTATTACGTGCACTGGTAGGTACAGAGCTGGCTGGGACTTTTCCTTATCCCTGCAAGTAGCTTCAAGCAGTGCCTATCGGTCTAGCGGAGGTGCTAGCGGTAGTCTTTGAATATGGCATGTGTGCCTGCCTGGGAACCCCCACCTGCTGCTCTTTGATATGAGCCAAGTCGAAACAGGACGAAGAGCCAGTGTTCCACACTGTCAGCTGGGATCGAGCCTCGAGACAGAAAGCCCTGACTTCCTGGGGCTTCAGAGATTACGTATCAGAGCTGAAGCACCGGACTCCAAAACATCAGATGCTGTCTCAATAGTATAATACAAATTACTTTTTCTGCACACCCTGCTCTGCATATCGCAGAGGTAAATGCAGGCCTCCTACCCAGCCCAGCTCACAGTGCTCACCTACCTCTTGCCATTCTCAGTTATTCACCCTGAAGCTACTCCTCCCTCATGACTGAGTAAAACCCAGGTACAGCCCTGGGTTGAGGCGTTCCAGATAGCTATCACCATGGCTGGACTCAGGAGCCCCTGGCTCCCCATAGCTATAGATATGCCTTAGTGTCTTTATTCTCGCTGTGGGTTGCCCTGGAATTAACTTGATGGGATTCCAATAATGTATTCTGGTATTACAAATACAAACTTCTTGGACTGAGACGAGGACCAGGAGGGGCTCCCTACAGTCTGCCACAAAGGAAGTGGTGGAAAGTGCCGCCCCCTTGCGCTCCTGAGCGTGGCGCCCTGACATCAAAGACAGAAGCAGAAGCACAGGCACCTTTCTTTCTTGAGGCCTGCGATCTCGGAATCCCTTCGCCCCAGCTCTATCTGCACTTTCTCCAGAGCTCCTTGCATCTTACTGTGAGAAGCCAGCACGTTTTCCAGCATGATTGTGACTTTGCAGTTGTCTTCTTTCGCCTCTGCCAACTGTCGCTGGAAGTTTCCCACCTAGAAGAACGTGAAACAAGACAAAGACGGATACTGGATCCCTTCTGGCAATTCCCGGGTTAGAGCACAGAAAGCAGGCCTGGTAGGGGGCTGGCAGGAACAAAGAATTGTTTTATGCTATGCTTCTTAAATCAATGATTCCGAAAGAGAAGGGCAGACCTTCACTCTTGTGGGAAACACAGTGGTTCCCTGTGTCCATCCCCGGTCCTGGATGACTCAGCATGGGCGCCAGCTGGAGACACCGAGGTCCACACACTCGGGTCCAGAGTGGGCTGCCGCAGGGCTGCTCAGCTGCCATCTCGAGGGCAGTGGGAGAGGACACAACCAAGCCCCACAGTGCTGGGTGGGGGAAAAGAAAGAGGGCAGGACAAAGTGACAACTGGTGAAGGCTGCAGCTCACAGCCTTTTGCAAAAAGGCAAAAATCTAGCATCTGCAGTCAAGTTTGAGATGGGGCTGAATGAACACTGTGGTGCACAGTCGCGATGGAAGATTCAGCTGTGGAACCAAGAGCTCTATCGGGTCAGCAGTACGGGGAGACATCAAGCTCATTATGTGAAGTGAAGTGAAGGCAGGCACAGAAAGAAAACTGTGCCCTCACAGGTGGGGGATTTTAAAAACTGATGCCAAGGAAAGACATTAACCTCCTCAAAAACCTCCCCTCACTTGGAACACACTTAGCCCATCATTCTTGCCACTTTCTGAAGTGGCTCTGGAGTCCTCCCTCTCTTGTGTCTCCATGTGGGCTGTCACGGTTGCCTCAATAGCCTACAGCAGTTAAATTTTCTTTTCGTGCACATGGTGACTTTGGGGAAGACCAGAAGTCACAGAGCACGAGATGCAACAGCTAAGGTGGACGGGGGCACATGCTCACGCTCTGGACAGAAACTGCTGCACAGAAACAACACGGAGCACAGCGCGCAGTCAAGATGGGGGAGGAAGCTGTCTGCTCGTTTCCCAAGCTGTTTCTTATGCACCTCATTTTTCTTAATCTAGTAAAGCCCTTACAATACTGAGAGTTCATCAGGGATTACGGACATAGCTCAGCAGGCATAAGCACCTGCCTGGCAAGTGCAAGGTCTGGAGTTTGATACCTTGTACCAAAAGAAAAAAATCATGCTGTTCCTGGGTACAAACACGTATTTCCAATCAAGGTCAAAAAACCACAACCACATACTAATGTTGGGTCCTGACTGGCACGTGTTTTTGGCATGAGGAGAACTGGGTGATTTCCACAGAGACCTCTAAGCCTTGGTCCTGACATTTCTTAAAAAGCCAAAATCAGGGGCCAGGGAGATAGCTCAGTAGAGTAAGTGCTTGCTTGGCAAGCACAAGGGCCTGAGTTCAATTCCCGGTTCTGCGAGAGAGAGAGAGAGAGAGAGAGAGAGAGAGAGAGAGAAGAGAAGAGAATATAAAAAAGCCAAA
>NDGM011236663.1:8222-31103 GCA_002564305.1 Octomys mimax | reverse complement strand
ACCCACTACTATTATGGACTACTGGACTATTTTGGAATATTTTGCTGAATTCATGCACCTACAGTATATGAATGACAATGGAATACCCTTTTATGACAATGTGCAACAAAAAGGGGATATATATGAAGGACCATTTTGTATCTGTAAATTCAAAATAGTTAGGATAGATATACAGGTATTTTCTCTTAATTCAATGAATAGAAAGAGTTGTTCTAATGGTATTTGTGGACAGGATATCATGTCTGCATCTTGTACTATGAATAACCACTATGAAGACAACAATATGCAATGTATTAATTATTGAAATGGTTCTACTAATTGGTTTTGATACTGGCTCATTGCTATTTGTTTCTCAATAAAATTATTGAAAAATAAATAAATATTTTTTTAAAAGGAAGAACTTAAAACATGATACCACAGCAATATCTGTGCACCCATGTTTATAGCAGTGCATTTTGTCATAGCCGAATACTGGAAACAACCCAGGTGTCCATCAGCTGTGGAGTGGATAAAAAAGATGTGGCATTTTTATACAATGGAATATTACTAAGTTCTAAAAAACACAAACAAGGACTTTATAGGTAAATGGATGCAACTAGCGGCTATACCTATAAGTGAAATAAATCAGAACTACATGTGTAAACTCATATTGTCTCCCTAGTGTAAGAATCTGCAAGCATAAAGGAAATAATATAGCAAAAGAATAATACAGCAAATGAATAATATAGCAAAATGGAAAGAAGCCAAACAGAAGAAATATACAATAAAGATGAAGCGAAGGGAAAAACAATAGGAAAAAAAAATAAGGGGGAAAAATCATGCAAATATATATTCAGGATAGCTGAGAGATTTGTAGTTCTCATTTCCATCAGTTTTTTTTCTGTATTTAGGATAGGGTCCAGAGGGTCTATAGGGGTTCACTATGTAGACTGGACTCATAGTGATTCTCCTGTTTTCAGCCTTCCAGGTGCTAGGATTAAAGATGCATCCCACCATGCCTCATCTCAATTGTCTTCTTAGCACACGCCACAGGCTGGGACAGCAAGGTATGCCGGGATCGAACCTGGGCCGAATCCATCATTTCTTTGAAAGGAGAAGATAACTTTTAAAATTTTCACTTTGACTAACTCTAAATACTATTATCTATAATCTGAGCAACAACATTGAGGACAGCAAGGTGCAATACAAAATCAACAGTTAAATACCTCTCAGCTTGTTCTTCTAAATGTGTACCATTCCTAATGTCTTATCAACTCGTATACTCTCTTTAAAATAATTTTAAAACTTTCTTCTCATTGAACTAAGAGAAAGTAACTATATCTATGTTAACTATTTGTATATACATATATATATTTTGTACATTATATATATACATTTGCATATAAACATATATATTTTTTACTACAAAATAGTCTTTCATTTATATCCCCATTTTTTTTTAACCCAGAGATGGGTATTCCATTGCCATTCATATACTGTAGGTGCATGAATTCAGCAAAGTAATCCAATATAGTCCAGTATTCCATAATAGTAGTGGGCTATCCACATGACTGGCAATGTCAGAAGTTGTTGAGTTGAGCCTTTTACAGCTCAGCATATTAATATGGCTTTGATTTTATACCTCGTTTTTATACTTTTCTGCTGGATGGCCAGGACAAAGATAAAGCAAGACCTATGTAACAAAAAATGTAACTTTCGTATCTGCCAAGGTCAGCCAAATCCCCTCAGGATTTATCCAGAAACCCTGTGCTGTGGTTTGTAGATCTTTTGTCAGTGTCAGCCATGTGGATGAGTCACGGCCATTACTTGACCAATTTGCTTGCTATGAAAGCCTGAGAGAATGTTTTCTCTCTAGGTGACTCGCCTTAGGCACACTATACATTGTCAATCACTTTCCTCTGTGGTCTCACTATCTCCTTAATCAGAAAATTTGGGACACCACTGAGTTACAGCATATTACAGTACAGGTTTGCTTATGTCCTGAGTCCTCACTGACCTTGAAGGGCTAGTGCCAAAATGTTAGCTATCCTTGTAGCCTTTCTTTTTCTGTAATATTTTGGTCTGCAAGCTTAAGTTGTTAACCCTCCAGAAGAGAAGGTTAATGACATTATTACCCTAAAACATAGGCTGTTGAGTTTAACATCAGTATCTATCTGAATGTCAAATGTCTTAGACATAGCATGGAACAGATATTTTCCTTGAACTAATAGTGTTTAGTTAAGATATCATGTCTGCATCTTGTGCCCTGAATACTATGAAGACAACAATATACAATGTATTAATTATGGTAACTGTCCTACTAACCTGCTTTGAAACTGTCTCATTGCTACTTCTTCTCAATAAAATTAATATAAAAAATAGAATAAAAAACAACTTGCATAAGAATAAAAGAGCTGCAAGAATGACACACAGATAATTAACTCGCTTTGCATATTATATGAGATTATGTTTATCAGATAAGGAATCTATGTAAACTTTTTCATAAAATAAATAGTTATTTAAAAAATAAAATAATTGTTTTATATTTTAGGGAAGGGTCTACAGGGTGGTCGGGGTCTCACTACTAGATTGGACTCATAGTGGTCCACCTGCTTACAGCCTGCCAAGAGCTGAGATTACAGGCACACGCCACTACTCCCAGTCTCAATTGCCGCCTGAGCACAGCAGACCCTGAGATGGAATTCTGGGCCCTTGTGCCTGCTTGCAGGTTCTTTAATCCGCTGAGCTCTTTGGATGGCCCTTAAAATAATTTTAAAAATATACAAAGCCAAAAAGAGTGAGAAAAAAATCAACATTATTGAAAGTAAGCATTAATGTTTACTTATTTGACCAATTATACATCTGTATACTTATTAATATGAACAACAAATTTGATGATGAATATCTGGAATAGAACAGCCATGGCTAAATTTTTATTCTTGCTTTGAAATTCTGTACCATTTGTTCTATTGATTGTTACTCTATTTCTGTCTTTGTTTCTTGTATTTGCTTTTATTCTTTAAAATAAAAAATTAAATTTTACATATATATATTTAAACCAAACTGAACCATTAAAATAAATACTTTGTGTCAATATTTTAAATAGGACTAGAGATAAAAATATAAAATATTAAAAGTTTATCACTTTAAAACATGAATATGAAAAAATAGACTAGCTCGTTGTCATCCTAAGTAATGCACATATATACACTAAACACAAACACAATCTTCTTTTCCTAGAAAATGTGTGTTACAGTTGATATTAAGGATATTGGACAATGACATACAGAGCACAAAGTTGGATCAGGATGGCACTACTGCTGTGAGCTCTGTTGTGCTTTGCATCTAGCTTCTTCCCAAAGCCTCATGTGCTCTTAGGTGGGGCTGTTGGCAAGTGATTGGGTCATGGAGTGTGTTCCTTACGAGTTCATCCACTTTTGAGTATATAGCTAAATCTGATGTTGGCAGGCGAAGTCTGGTTTGAGGAAATGGGTTGCCAAGGCTGCCACCTGGAAGGATATCCCTTCCACTTTCCTCACTTGAAGCTTGATTTCCTGCCTGCACTGCCATGAGCTAGTTCTCCTCTGCCGTGCTGCTCTGCCTGGAATCAGTCAACTACGGACTGAAACTTCTTCAAATCATGAGCCAAGATACACTTGTCTTTCCTTATATTGTAAGTGACTCACATTTTGTCACAGCAAAGCAGAAAGCAACAAACTAAGTAAAGATTTTGGATTTAATCTAGTAGCTGGGGGTTAAGAAAGTGCTTTAATTGGTTGGCTGTCTGGCTGTAATATGAGACCAACGTGTCTTAAATTAAAAGAATTTGAAATGTGAGAACTGCCTTGATATGACAGAGGAAGGTATTTAAAGCCTTAGGAAACTAGGAATTTGAGAATAAGATTTATCAATTCAGATCTAGGGTGCTGATCCACCCCATGAGGATTAAGAGGAAATACTTTTATTGAGAATCAAATTCATGAATAACCCCTCAGCATCAGTGACAAGATCTGTGGTCACTTTTCTCAGTATGTCAGAAATTACCACACAAACTTCTGTCACTGATCAAGGATCCTTATACGTAGTGGAGATTATTGGATTCAGGGTGACAAAGGCAAGGTGGCGGTACTTCATCTTCAAGGACAAAGTGGGTGTGGTTACCGTAATGGACAGCGGAGCTATAGCAGCGACAGAAACAGTAGGACTTTCAAACACGTATGACTCTATCTTGTTGTCATTGTGTCCCTGAAAAGAAACTGATGACCAGTCTACTAAATTTGTACTTGATCTGCATAAGAAAAATAATTCTAGGTCAAGAGGACTAAAGTATAATTTGTATCAATACAACAATGTCACAGCTCCTCAATGAATTCCTAGAACTGAGTCCCTTTATAATCTGAGCCCTTTTCAGGAAGGATTGTGCTACACTGCTCAAACTTTATATAGTTAATATCACTTCTAGGCTTCTTTGAAGGAACTTGTAACTTTTCACCAGGCATTGGGAAGAAAGAAATAATATTTATCAGGAAATCACAGACATCGGCTCCAAAATGACATTATTATCAGGAAACTCAAAACATCATGATGGTCCATGGTAAAGATGGTAAATTTGGAAGCCAGATTATCAATGGGGCTTTAGTTCATGTCTTTCTCTTAGTGGATTCAGCAGTTCTCCAAATCCTATGGTTACTTTCTGAATTCTTGAAGGCACAATTAGAATAGACAGAGTCAGCAGCTGGCAGAATTCCCATAGAGTAATTATCTTCTTAGTGCATTAGGACTGTCTCACATGAAGCTGGAAATGTATGCCTCTTCCCCTAGCCTCGGCCTTACTCAGTTACTGAAGCCAGCATAGAGCCCTAAATGTCTGAGTAATCCCTATCAAGCTTCCCTCTTGTGTATCTTCCCGTAATATCAGCAAATTTTAGAATTTTTCAAATTATGAATAAAATTGTGAGTATACTCACAATTGTCTGTGTAGTATTCCTAATAGTGACAATTTTAGAGCACCTTCTGTCATCATTATGAACATCTTTGTTCAAGAAACACATAGAAAAAGATTAGATGAACACCACTGGTAAATATTGCTTTAGTTTGTGCCTATTTTTTCATATTCTTGCAGGCTAATATTTATTATTTGTAACAATAAAGCAGTTACTGTACCCTCTAGCTCACATGGAGATGATAGTTAAAATGCAGTCTCTTTAAAGCTTACTATGAAAGTTACTTTTCAACAAAAAAGGTTCAAGTTGTTCAGTTACATTTTTGCACACCCCATTTGGTACTGATTTTACTGAAAACCACACTTTTAAGATGTTTAAATTGTATTTTTGCCCACTGAAGTGAAAAGCTACCCTTTCACAAATGGGCTGTATTATAGTTTAGTCCATCAACCAGTTTATTTCAACTATATGCATTTAGCATTGCTAGAAGCATCTTAAACACATGCTAGAAGAAATGTCTAGGAAATGAAAATGAAAACAATAATCTCCTTTCTGGGTGACCACTGAGCATTTCGGAAAGGCATTTTTCCCAGACAAGAAATGGGCCAAAATTTCTACTGCGTTACGAAATCTAATAAGGAGGAAGAAGATGGTGCTATTAATGATCAGAAAATGAAATATGCACAGTAAGACCAACCTCAACCACTAACCAGTGTCTGAGACAAATTTTGTGATCCATTGACAATTAAGAAATGCACTCTCTCTGATGAAACAGAAAAGAGAGAGAGTAAAGTTGGAAAGCTACAGAATAGCTTTGTAGAACTACATTTTGACTGCTCTGAAGTGCATACAGTGGCAGTCTTTCTTGTTTTATGTAAAAGTGTATGTGGGTAGAAAGACAAGAATTATGGCTTATGGAAGGCTTTTGCTACCAGGGGAAATTCGTGGTGCAAAGGCAGAGGAACTGAGTTGGGGAAACACACAATTTATGGGACCCTAACTTACACTTTTGTCTTTGCAAAGAAACTTTAATAGATAAAAGCAGCTTCACAGGAAAAAAAACAACAAAAAGAACACCAAAAAACCAAAAACAAAACCCCCGACAATATTGTATTCCGTTTTAAGATATTTAAAAAAATATTTTTTATATTTCTTTTTCAGTTTTTTTTTTGTTTTCAGAAGGAAAAGCAGAATGATCCATCTTCTTTCTAAAATATATATGGTTTATGAATTTATATATTTAAATTTACTGATTAATTATTGGAATTAATCTAGAGGAGGTAAAATTCTTATAGTGTTTGTCATACGTTCTCTTATAACTGCTTAGATGGCTGAATACATGAATCAATGGTTTGAACTGAAGGGTATACTAATTGCTTAGCTCTACTTGAACTTTAGTTCTATAGCAGGAAATAAGGTGACAGGTTCATTTGTTTTGTTTTGGACCAAAGACTCTTCCTTCCTTTGAACAGTTTCTTCCATCTATCCACAGTATTTCTTAGGCCATGCAAACCTAAGAAGAGAAGATTTCCAATGCAGAAGAGCAAGAATATTTTACATTTTTCCTATAGCGTATATAGGAGACTTTCCTCTTGCTTTGAGACATAAATTTATTTTGGGGCTTGGTAGCATATCCTTCCATCTCTTCGCTTGCTCTTCCACCATGTAGCAAATAATTCCCTTCTCAGTATGTTAGAGAATGAGTGTTGCCCAAAGGTACAAAGCCATACTGAAAGATTCTTGTGCTAGTCCAAATAGAAAAAATAAATCTTGTTAAGTATAAATAGAGAAGTAATATAATAAATAATATACTCTTGTAAATAGTGAAATAATATAATTCCTTAAAGGCCCCTCTCATATTCTTTAATCAAAGTATAGAAAATTTATTGATCTGTCTTGGGGACTTAAATTGAAACATTAACTTGATACAAAACATTCTAAGCATTGGACAGAGGAAAAATATACCTATAATCTATTATCTTAAAGTCTTCTTTGGTAAAAATATGTGAATACATCTACTTTCAAATTCAAATCAGAGACATCTAGCTTAGTTTCTAAGAGTTATCATTGTGGGACCATTTGGAACATCTTTATAAAAGATGGATCCAGATCAAGTAGAAAAGGGGGTTTGCAAGGTGCAGAAAAGTGAAGGACCTATGAAGGACAGAAAACTGGCCAGGACAAGGGCTGTAAGACAGCTCAGTGGACTAAGCACCTGATTAGGCAAGTGCAGGAATCCAGGTTTGATCCCTGGCACTACATGTCCCTCTGGCCCTGCCCCTGGGTGTGCTGAGCTGGCCGCCGAGTCTGGGAGTGGTGGCACATGCCTGTAATCTCAGCTCTAGGGAGGCTGAAAATAGGAGGATCACTACAAGTCCGAGCTATGTAGTGAGACCCTGTGCCAAATACATGTTTTAAAAAAAATTGGTCGGCAGAGTAAGGCACCAAGAGAAAAAAGATGAAAATGAATCTGGACAGGAAGATTGGCATCTTGTCATGCAATCTTTAATATCCAGTTAATTAAACTGAAGTTTATTTTCTAGATATTGGGAAATCATCAGTGGATTTTTAGCTAATATGTGAGAAAAAAGTACAGGTTAATGTGTGGAGGCATAAACTGGGGAGGTAATGGAGGCAAGGCCATTACTGTAGAAGGTTGGGCAAGAGGTGATAAAGTCTGAATCAATATAAAACAGTGAGAACAACACTGTAATAAAAAGTGTGAGCCTTTGAAACCCATTTCCTCTCATTACACTCAGATTATTCAGAATTTAAATAACCTGTCAAATTTTTATGTGGTGCTATCCCTCTTAACCTATGTCTACCTGGCCCGTTACTTCTTTTGTATTAACTCTAGACATAGTGTCTGATAAATTCAGTACTATTTTCTTAGACATTCAGAGCACTGATACAGAGCAGGATTCACAATCTGTGACTTCATCTATTAAGAAATTACTTACATTCTTGCCAAAAATTAAATGTTAACACATATGAACTTCTAGAAATATGCTATTAAAGTAGTAACATTGTATAAAACTCAGGAAATGACTAAAAGAGAAAACAGACCTTGATATGGAACCAAAAACACAAAAAGGACATGATTATTATTGATGTCATTTGTTTAAATTTCCTGCTCTAAAAAAGCACTTTAATTACCATATGCTTATCATATTGGTTGAATTCATTTATAGGGAGAATACAATCATTAATTATCATAATTAAGACACCTGAATTCAAAATGAATGGCATTCATTCTAACCTCAGTTGTAGCTATGTTTTATCTCTGACAGTTGGGTTTCCAATCAAATGTTATCTGATTTTTCCCCTTAATCATTAAGAAATGCTTTACTAATTAGCACATGAAATTCATGCCACATCAGACTGAATTGAATCAAGGCCTATTATCTTGAGCAGTGAGACACTTTGAAATTCTCAGTAATAGGGCATGAATATGTTATACGGTTCATACACATTTCATGAATCTCCACATTAGCACTATTTTTTTTTCCAAGACAGTGAGTGTCATTAGTTATGCCATTTTCAGGACCTTTAATTCGATCATGCTGTTCAACAGCCTGTTAGATTGTGGTGTATGAAGTTGTACATTAATTTGTCTTTGGTTACACTTTGGCAAAATGATTGTATTTGGTTGTAAATACCTGGCATGAAATGGGAATAGCAGGTTACCTGAAAGATGTAAAGCACTGTTGAAACAGACTTATTTTAACTTGTGTTTATAAACATTAATTTAGGATGTGTACCAGATATCCTCACTTGGCCTCTGAATTCTCTCCTCCTTCTTCTTAATTTTTTGAGGCCCCAAGCATTGGTTTGAGATCATCAATGCCTCCCCTCCCAGGGCTCACTTTGTGTGGCTAGTGGGAGGCTCTAGCCTGAGGTAGGAGGGGCTGGATAAGTCGTCTGTGATGGTGTCTGAAAATGACTGTGTCATCAATTGAAAGTTTCTATTTTGACAAAAAAAAAAAACTTCATCCTCAGGATTCTGTTTCCAGTTTAGGTAGAACATCTCCTCTTGTGTTTCTGGTGTTACTTGTCCTAGATGAATGCTTGATCCTGTGCGGTTCCTCTGCTCCATGCCTATCTTTGTGAATAAACCCCCCTCAGCTGTTCTCATCTGAGTATGTTTTCATCTCCTCTTGGGATGATAAGTGATACATTTTGCTACCTCGGAGGCCCAAGGCAACTAGAGGAATGGCCTTTCGTCTAATCGAAGTTCATATACATAGTACAGAAAACATAGCCATCAAAGTGAAAACCAAGGTAACTTCGGCTCCTGTAATGTACAATATTCTTTGCTTAATTTGTATTCTTTGTAAGGATTTGTGTTTGATACCTTCTATACTAATGGTCTTTTAATGAATGCTGACATACAAAACAGTTATCATCCTGTATCTGTAGGGGACACATTTCAAGAAACCCAGTGAATGCCTGACATATCAAATCTTCCCACCAATTCTCTCTCTCTCTTTCCCTCTCTCTCTCTCTCTCTCTCTATATATATATATATATATGTATATATATAATATGTACACATATACAATTTTCCTTTATAGACTTTCTTCTTGTACATATGTGCATGTGATAAAATTCAACTTGTAAATACAGTAAAATATTAAAAATGATAACTAATAACAAAATAGAACAGCTAAGCCCACATACTGTCATAATGATCGTGTGACTTGGTCTCTGAGTATAGTGCTCATCCTTCTTGTGAAGGTATGAGATGGTACACTGCTCGTGTGGTGAGATGACGAGGGCATTACAGTGCACCATGAGACAACTACTGAGCTTTTCTAATTTCCCTGGGAAGCTGTTCTGAGTAGCAAAATGAGATCTAAGGCCTTCCATTCTGTCTGGCTTGGGATATACAACTTTGCCCAGGTTATCCATGCTGCATGCCTATTAGTAGCCGTCTCTGCTTTCAAATTGACTGTCATGGCATTCAGTTCTAGTAACTCTCAGAAAAGCATGCAATATAAATCTTAGGAAGTAATTATTCTTGAAATTTTCCACTTAATATTTTGACACTGTAGTTTACCATGCCTAAGAGAAACTGGGGAAAGCTGAAGTAAAGATAAGGCAGTAGGAGCTGTCCCAGTCTTCAACAATTAATAAGTTAAATAATGCTGGTGGGTAACCACATTTCATGTGGCCTGTTCACGTCTTTGGTTTGTGTAATTCATTTTATACCGAAGGAAAAGAAAACTGGGATTTTCAAACCCATCCCATATTAAATATTATTACTAAAATTGAAACAAATGTTAAAAAAACAAGTCAGGTAAAACATTCCTTAAATTTTATACAAAATGTATAATCTGTACAAAGAATTAAAATCTACCCAACATTTGAAGAGATAAGTTTACCAATGTCTGTAATAAAGTGTTAGTATAGTTAGTATTCTTCATTGTTTTCACATTTATAATTTGTAATGTATTAAACTTTGATAAATGCAACATAATGATGAATTATGTTTCAAAATAATAAAAAACTTTAGAATTTACAAAATTTTAATTTATACTAGCAAACTATGTTCGCAGTTAAATCCTTTTAGACAACTAAACAACTTCTATTCTATTTTCATTTAATAACAATTTTATATATGATTGTCCTTTTAAAAATAATTAATATAGGGGACCCAGACAGTCCATGCCACTTCCACAGGGCACAGCCAGAAGGAGCCGAGCACAGCAGCCAGACCCAAGCCAGGCTCAGCTGGTTGAGTTCGAGGTTGGTAGAAATAGGCCTTGTGAGCTTAGGCATACTGCTAGGGGCCCAGACCAAAGTCCAGACCTATGGGAGCATCCTCACAGCAGAGGTCGCAGGAGATAACTGGGGTGAACTAGTCTTTCTGGAAAACTCTGGGTACATGAAGAGGAGGTGTCCAGATGGAACTCAGGGGAGCTAATATAAATACAATTCCCAACTTAAGATCTGCTTTGTTATACAGCTATAGTGTTTGCTTCTACGGTCTATACTACAAACTCATGAGTTATGAAAGTTTATCAATTTCTAAATTTCACTAGCTTTTATTAGTGTTGCTAATTGTACTACTGTATATAGGAAACCATATCTGCCTTAATCACATGTTCTCCCTTGGGTAATAATGTTAAGAGGTGCTTGGGTAATAACTTCATCAAAACTCTAAACCAAAGGATGGAGGACAGTGCCAAATGGAAACCAATACCTCACTCTTCAATCAATAGAGAAAGCAAAATCTTGGGAAACACACAAAAAACAAGAATCTCTGATGCAGGAGAGGTACCCAAAGAACACACCCTATGCAGAGGCTCCGATTGCAGCGATATAGCTGCCTACTATGAAACTTTCTTAAAATGCATCACAGAAGTCAAAATAAAGAGCTCTTTTTGAAGTAGAAAATGAAGAGAAGAAGGAGAAAATACAATCTTAGGCCCTGAGTCCACTTAGAACAAACCCAGAAGACATCAGCATAGAAGAAATTGGGGATCACACACCTGAAATCTTTGAAATAATAACAACTGAAGTAAAGAAACAACTGCAAAAGGGTATAGAGGAAATCAGAATGAAAATAATCTCCCAGGTTAAGAAAAACTAATGTAAATATCCTATGATAACCTCAACCAACTTAATTTTAAAAGTTCATATCAGATATTTTTTATTATAAGTCCTTGTCTTTATCATTTTTATAAATATACTATTTTGTATTTTTAAAAATATGTCTTTAGAATGTTTATGATATAATTTCAGAAAATTAAAAAGTTCAGCTTTTTTTTTTTGATACTGGAGATCGAACTCAGCACTTTGTACTTGCCAACATGCACTTATGCCTGCTAAGCTGTCTCCCTAGACCCCTAAAATATTGAGCTTTTTAAAGAAGTATTTGGAACAAATTTTCTTAGCTTAAATAAACATAGTCCTTAAAGTTTAATTTTGCCATTTATTATTTGTTGAGAAGACTGTGTCATTTTAACAAGAATTTACTAGTGTTTCCACTCAATTATAGTTATGGAATCATAAAATTCTAGAGATCAGTAATATTTCTTTATCATCTACTATGTGCTGAGGAAAGCTCTAACCTTTTGAGGAGATAAAGATGGACTGTGTAAATTCCCTTCATTTTATGGAGGCTTAAAATAGCTATGCTTTATTATGTTAAATACCATGAACATGTACATCTCTTTCATAGCCCAGGTGTATGGGGGCAGTGGAATAAGCTGCCAGTGGAAAGAAGAAAATACTTGGAGATGCTTGTGTGAAAGGAGATGTAAGGCAATAAAAGGAAAAGATAGAAGTATTTGAGATTTGGTAATGAGGGAGAGCCTACCAGTGCCACTAGGCAAGAACCGAGTGGCTCTTCTAGGCAACTCTGAAGGGGTTGTGTATGCAACAACAGCACCACCTGACAAAATTCTACTAGAAGTGCATAGTCAGCGAGGGTACCATCTCAAAAAATATATGAGGACTGTATACTTAGCAACAGGGTCACTTGGCAAGTATAGTGGCAGCTGGTTAGTTGAATTGCTTAGCAGCAAGTTAATATAGGGAGGGACTTTATAGACTAAACTATGTAGCAATGACATCAGTAGATCTTTTGTTCGGCTTTATGGTCAGTGTTTTATGGAACAGCTGGACAGGAAGACAGTTTGTACAGATAGCAATAGCTGGCCCAGTTTGCACTGTCTCTGATACTCATTATCTGGACATGTCCACTTACAATGGCTGCGAGTCTAGGGAACATAGAAGCAGCATTTGAGAGTCTTAGTGTTAAATGCTCTGCTTTTTCTCAGAGATAATACCATATATAGTAACATGATAAAACTCACATTTGAGTATATGTGTTTAAGTAATGAATAATGTATTTAAATAAGGAATTGAAATTACTTCAGTTCTTTCTATTACACTATTCTTGTAGTAACCAAAGCCTGGCATGAACTACTAAGGAAAGATTTCATTTTGTGATCATCTCAAAGCTTTGATTTAATGTCATTCTCTGTGTGTTTTGTTTAGACACTGAAAGAACTTCCAGGGATCAGTGGAAGATACTCTATAATTTTAGGCTTTCTAGAATTCAACTTCTGAGCCCAAGGTCCATAGAAATCTTAGATCTAAGAATTCCTTTAGTTTGCACCTAGTATAACTCTTCCTTACACAAGTCAGAAAATTGGTAATCAGCAAGATACAATAAATACCTAATGTCCTCCAGATAATTAGTTGGAGGACTATTTCTTACACATTATTAATCCAGAGACTGTGATTCACATGAAGTTTGAAAATATACTGGGTTTTGTAGTTGACTTTGTTTACTTTCTTTCATAGGAAGCAATGAGATTTGCAGTCACACTGTGTGGGGTCTTTCACATTGTCCCAGTAGACTGAATAAAAGGCTCTGGGTTGCATGTAATGTTATTTCAAGATCATAAGATGTTTTAAAAACAGATGGCAGTATACATGAAAGATCACAGGAGATGCAGTTCACAGCAGTAATTAAAAAGATCCTGTGCAATAGAAAGGCTTTTAAATTAAGCAGTAAACTTTACATAATTAGGCATTCTTTTTTGTGTTCATGTTTGGCATGAGTTTTAGACAGAAAAGATTTTTTTCCCCTTTTAACTGTATCTTTTTCTCTGTTTTATGCAGAAAAGGCATTTGAATGTTGTTCCAGTCAGAAATCAGAATGGGAGAGTGAAATAGATGCCAGTAAACTCGCTAAAACAGAATAGAAAATTTCCCATTGCTCTATAATGAGTCTATCCCATCATCTGCCAATGAAATGACAGTAATATAAGATAGGATTGCTTTGAAAAGGAAATGACATAATGTGAAAATTCTTTAAAACATTAAACATGGTCACATATAGGCATTAGCATATTCTACCAATTTCCAGTTCTGAAAATATGCCTTATTCTAAGACAAATGATAAATGAAAATAGTGCAAGAAGATATGGTACTAACTCTATAATTTATTTATTACATAAATAGAAAGACCCAAAATAGGCAATCAAGATATTGGAAGCAACATTGAAATCATCGTGCTAGTCTTTTTTTTGGTTACTTGGACAAAATACCTGACACCTGCAACACAAAGGAGAAGGGGTTCATTTGGGCTCACAGCTTGTAGAGGACTCAGTCAGCATGGTAGAGGGGCCTGGCAGAGGCCAGATGCTTACTGAATGGCAGACAGGAAGCAGAGAGTTAAGGGAGAAGCCATGGAGGGAGACATATCTTCCTTGGTCATAGCTTCAGTGTCCTGCCTCTTCCAGCCAGGTCCCACCTCCTAACAGCAAGTCACCTATCAGCTCCAAGAATATAATCACCTTTCAAGAGGCCCACTACTGAGTTCATGTACATTGGAGGGGGTGTACCTAAATGAACATCACCCATATATAGTGGATCAAGAGATTGCACACATGTTGTTATTTTTAAGAACTTTTTCTCTTCATCCCAGGCAGTACTGTCCTGCTGATATAGCAGAGCTGTGCCTTGTGTCTGCGTCACTGTGGATCTTTTAAAGCAATGTGATAAACTAAAAGTAGGAAAGAGTGTGTCTTTACTGTAGTCACAAGCTGTGAACCTGACTCGACAGTATCATCTTCCCTGATGACCCGGAAGAAGCACTTGATATCATCAATCTTGTATCCAGAGATAAGCTGAACAAATGACTGCACAACGTGGAACCTTGGCGGATTCACAAGGGTGCCTAACAGCCCACCTTGATGACAGATGTTTTTTATTTTTTCTTAACTTAAGAACTTGCCAAAAGAAAAATTCCTGCAAATAAATTAATGAAATAACTTGAGTTCCCTAGTAGCAGACCTCCCCTATAAGAATCCCTTTGAGTTCTAACAGATTAGTAAATAACTGAGTTACAGATGACATCTCCATTGAATGGTGACCTGCGTACAAGTTGTGTTCTTATGTTATTAGCAAGGTATCACTGAGAGGAGTCCATAGAACCTGCCCAGGCCTGAAGGATGGTCAGCTGTTTTTCAGTAAAAGTCTTGCTTTGCTGAGTCAGGAAAAGTTCCTTCTTAACTGAGGAGTAGGACTTCTTTCATGTAAAACTAAACTCAAAAGCCCGAGACAAAAAGGCAAATGTTTGTTAGATTAAAAAAATATCACAGTCTAACTGCTTCATTTTTGGAAATACTTAACTGATTGGCTTCTGCGAGTAAAAGAATAATATCTCATCACTGCAAGTGGTCAAACTCTCAGCTGTTAACACTGTTGGCCGGTGAATTAGCACAGGAAATTCAGATACTAGGTAGTAAGTAGTCACTTCAAATTCTGTATCAGTAGTCATGATTTCTTTAAAATAAAGAATGACATACAGTGATTTAAAATTTTCAGTTTGTTCTTATTCAAATAGAAGATATCATCCACTAAACACGAGTCTTTTATAGAAGCAATGCCACTTTCCAGCTAAATCTTTTTGTGAAGGAAAAAGGCAGCTTTATTTCAATTTGTAGGGATAGTACATCTGCCAGAGAATATAACCCAGTACAGCTCACGTGTGGGTGCGCTGTCAGGCACAATGCAGGACATTCACAAACCTAGGTAAGCCACACCAAAGCATGATCCGATGTTGTTATCGTATTTGGGATCATAGCTCCTAGCCATACCTCAAGATGCATATCCAAAACAGTGAAGGTTGTACTGGTATTCTTCAGTCACTGAAAGTGGAAAAGGCAAAAGGATAGTTTCCATGAAAAAACACTGCTGTCCAGAAGCTCATAGAGAACAAGTTAAAGGATTACTGAGGAATAGAAATCCAGCAAATAAACTAATATTAATGGGGCATGTTTGGGTAAGAGTTAGCTTCAGATTATTTGATCATTACCATGGATTAACAGATTTCCAGAAAGAAATGAAAAGAATATTTTATTCCAAAAGCAGATGCTTATTTTGCTTCATTTTATTTATGCAGTACATACATTTAATATCACAAAAAGCATTCACACAAATCTATACAACATACAATGATAGGTGTAAATGTGTATACATATGTACATATATGTGAATATCTACATGCATAAATGTATATTTTCCTGCCTTCTAAAATAAAATACATGTAACAGTCATTTGTCACTTGTTTTCAATAAATATATCCTAAATAAATTAACAATTGCTTATCACTCTATAGGCAAGGATTACAGTTGTAGTGATTGACACATTGTGTCAACTTGAGAAGTTAAAAGCTTAACTAATTTGGCTCAGCAATTTTACAACATAGTGTGTAGAGGCCCCACCCTAGGGCGTAGAGGCTCTCCCTATGGTGTGGAGGGTCCAACCTAGAGTGACTCAGCAGTAAAAGGATATGAAAGGAAACTGAGGAAGGATAATGTGTGCCACTTCCTCTGAGGACCTCCAGTCTTCACAGTCAGCTCGGAGGGGAGAGAGGCTTGCTAGAAGTAGTAGCAGCTGCTCCTCCCTTTGTGTTTTGCTGTTTTCTGCCATCTTGAACTGCTGCCCTCTGCCATGTGTTACTCTGCCTTGGAGCCAGCAGAGTATGGACTGAAACCTCCACTAACTGTGAGCTAACTAAACTTTTCATTTTTCATTTTTGGGTGTCAGGTATTTTATCACAGCAGTGAGAGAAAAGTAATAGAGACAATAGTAGGGCCTTAAGTGGTGCAAATCCTAAATTGTTTTAATTGCTTACGGACTGGAGTCAACACTACTAGCAATTCTAATTCCATAATTCAGGACATCTCTAGAATTTACTGCTGTATTGAGTGGATTTGCCTGAGTTGAAAATGGCTCCAGCATGCTAGATATTGCTAGTTTCTTGCTGTCTACAATTGCCATTGTGCATAGCAAGTAGTGCACCTCTGCTGCCCCAAAGAACGTTTGAGACACACAAGATGCTGCAAGGATTCATGAAAGACTCTATGAATGGTCTTTAAGACAACTATTTTTATGTTCAAAACTTTAATTCTTCAATTTTGTGCATCATAGCTATAAAATAGTAAGGCATTTGGTCTTCAGGTGAGCAAAGAGTTACAATAAGCAAATTATGGTAAAACTGCTTAGATGAAAGAAGAAAGTAGCTGTTGGTGAGAAATGCCAGAAAAAGTTGTCCTTTGATTTGGAATGATTTTACTGGTGATATGGACGTTTTGTGAAGAAGTAAAGCTTTAAAGTTGGAAATTTTTTACAAGGAAATCAGCCAAGATAATTAAATCAGAGAACAAACTAAGATACTAATTTCATTGTTTAAACATGACGAATTTTTAAAAGAGGAAATGTTTCTTTTAATTGTCATATTGTCTTTTCACACAGATAACTATTAATCATAGATCTTAATTGGAATATTTTACATAGGGCCAGCTAAATTATGAAAAGGATACTTAAATATTCAGTAGTAAAATACTGGTTTTTGGATCTGTAGTCATTGTTCTCATACATTCACATGAAAATAGAGAACATGTCTAAGTAGGTAAACATATCTACACATACATGCCCCCCCATACACAAGCATACACAGACATGAAGTACAGTCTTGAACCAGAGTCTTCTTTGTTTTGTTAACTTAATGTGGAATATCATTTTACTGAGAATAATATATGACAGGGCTGGCCAAATAGTTCAGCAGATGAAAGTGCCTGCAAGCAGGCACAGGGGTCAGGGGTTCTATCCCAGAGCCTGCTGTGCTGGACTGGTCCCCGGGATGCACTGAGATGGCAACTGAGACTGGGTGTGGTGGCGTGCACCTGTAATCTCAGCACTTGGGAGGCTGTAAACAGGAGAATCACTACAAGTCCGATCTAGTAGTAAGACTCTAAATACGCTGTAGACAGTTCCCTAAAGTACAGAAAAAAAATAGAGAATAATATGTGATGGAAACATATTTTGCAAATATATTCTCCCTAGAAAGGCCTTAAAACTATGAAAGAATTATAGCAATATTTGCTTTATTGCAATTTCAAGAACTGAAAAAAAGCATTTTAAGGTCATAGCTTAACACATATAGAAGCATTTCAGAATATTACAGTGCACATCACATTAGTTCACTTGACCTTGAAGATCTCACAGTGGCCTTGTTGCTTAGACATCTGGTCAAAGACTGCCAGCATTCTCTTGCTTCACACAGCCCTCTCTTCTAGTCACTCTGTCTTGATGCATAAAGCTGTTTGGATATGCATAGGAGGGCTTGCATTAAACCTAACGTCCTCTGTGCACATCTGCAATTGTGTGAATATTTTAAATGAACACTATACCAACAGATGGCAAAATTCTTTCCTCTGTAACTCATGTGGAGGAGTCCTTGACCTTAGTGTGAGTTTAGTTGATTTGGAACTGCAGAATGTGTTCTCATAGTACTGTGTAAGTAATTTGCGACTAATCTTTTCTTCCTTCCAAGTTGCACGAATTCCTCCCTAAGACTGATGAATTCAGTTTTTTTGTATATCAGACAATTTTAATAAGGCCCCTGACAATGATTGTGAAATAAATTGCCAGGAATCGGTGTTGTATGGTCTTCATGAGAAGCTAGCGTGAGGATCTGAGGTGGAGCTGGAGTTCTGACACGAGCACTGGGAAGTAGCTGCAAAAAAAGATGATAGCGCAGAGGTCTTCCCAGAGACTGTAGTGGAAAAATTGCCTGCAAATGGATACCAAACACCTCTCAGCGAGTGGCAATTGACAATTAAGGTGTAACTGGCAGCAGGTTTTATTATGGTAAGTCAGTTTCCATTCTTCAGTTATCACACTCTTTCTAGTGGCAGAACCTTACACCTATTTTAGTTTGGGCATGGCTCATCATTGTGTGATTTACTAGGTCCAACTGCACCTCTTTCCTGCACTATGCCCTTGTCTTTGTCTCAATTTTGCTAAACCAGTAAGCTAGGCAAAAAGAGTAAAAATCAAATTTCTCTGGAGAGCTTCTTTAAAAAGGGGAAAGATCCAGTGATGAAAGGTAGAATAATGAAAGATTATGAAAAAAGGCCTAGGGCTGGGGAGATAGCTCAGTGCAATAGCTCAGTGCAATAAGTGCTTGCCTGACAAGCACAAGGTCTTGAGTTCAATCCCTGGTGCTGGAAAAAAAAAACATAAGCATATTTTGGGGCTGGGGAAATAGCTCAGTAGAATAAGCACTTGCCTGGCAAGTGCAAGGGCTTGATTTCAATCCCTGGTTCCACAAAAAAAAAAGAAAAAAAAAAAAACCCTGTGTGTGAAAGAACATATTGAGTCTTAAATTATGGGTTTGTTGCAACAGGTGATCCAAAGTCCCCACGCCTGCTTTGCATAAAATGTGGCAACTTGTTATTCAACAAAGCCATAAACCTTTCAAAACTACTTTGCAATATTCAAAACAAGCAATATACGACGAACCCTTGGAAGTTTTTGAAAGTACAAAAGCAAAGCAAAACAAAACAAAAACCCAAAAATACATGAACCGGGCATGGTGGCACACTCCTGTAATTCCAGAATTCCGGAGGTTGAAATGGGATGATCTCTGGGAGTTTGAGATCAGCCTGGGGACCACAAAAGGGAACACAGGGCCAGTTTGAATTGCATAGTGAGAACCTGTCTCAAAAAAAGAAAAAAAAAAAAAAAGAAAAAAAAAAAAAAGATCTAGTGGTTGGGGAGATAGCTCAGTGGAATATATGATTGCCCAACAAGTGCAAGGTCTTGAGTTTGATCCCTGGTACTACAAAAACAAAAACAAAAACAAACAAACAAAACAAAAGAACAAAATAAACAAAACCAAACCATGGTTTGATCCCTGGCTTGTGTGCTGGCTCCATCCCAGGGCTGGCTAAGACAGCACTGAGACTGGGCATGGTGGCTTGAGCCTGTAATCCCAGCTCTTGTGAGGCTGAGAAATGGGAAGGATCACTATGTGTCTGATCTGTGTAGTGAGATCCTGTACTATACACACACACACACACACACACACACACACACACTCACACCCATGAACACCAAGAACAGAAGCAATTAGTGGCTGGCACAGCACATCCAGAGTGAGGCTGGTACAGCATGTGGTACCAGGGATCAAACCCAAGTCTTTGCCCTTGCCACACAGGCACTTAGACCGCTGAGCTGTCTCCCCGGCCCAACAGAAACTATTATTAAAGGCTACCACTCTCTGCAGTGTATTTGTAGAACGCTTTCTTTTTCAGTGGCTGACCACGCTGCTTAAACAGAAAGTGTTTACTATTGATGAAAAATTGAACCTGCCTGCTGATAAGGACATTTGTCACAAACTTTTAGGTGAGATTGTATCTAAGAGAAGACATGTGTGATCTGCATCCGTCTCTTAATGGTGCTGCATGAGTAGACATGAGCTAAGGGCTTGTAATTAATGTGATGGATAATTTTAATCACACCCTGCAGAATAAGTGTTTAATAGTTCAGGTGAAATTTTTCAGGTGGCCAGTATTTCCCTGTGGATGTCATGGTATACAGACTCACATGCAGAAACAACCTTTTTAACCCTACTAGTACCGTCAGATGACAGCCATCTGCCTAAACACAAGCTAACTCTAAGTGAGCACATCAGTTTTCCTTGTAGGTAATTATTTTAAGACTTCAGTAGTTCTGCAGTTGTGGTCTGGATTTGCCACCAAGTCTACATGACATATCCTCAGGCACTTCCAGGCACTTCCTGAAAAATATGTCACACAAAACTAATCCTGGCTGCCTTATTGTATGCTTTGGTACACTTTTCCACCTGGATTGTGTAGCATAATGATTTATTAGTCTTCTTTAGCTATGGTGCCTCACTACCTCTGATATTTCATCATTTCATCTAGATTGAGCTCATTATAGTGGTTACCATAAAGGGAACATGCAAGCACAATGTCCCCCACTACTCCTAGATAAGACTGTCTAATTGCAGGAAAACAAGCTGGGCTCTCACTGATTCGGCATTGTGGTGAGTTGCATAACTATGACATTGTATATTATAATGCAACAGTGGAAACAAGGTTCACAGTAAACACAGTGCACAGAATTGTCTTGAATTAATTGCCCTCCCCTATACTCTGTGGAAAAATTGTCTTCCAGGAAACTGTTCCTTGGTGTCCAAAGTTTGGGGACCACTACTTTTCAGATAAAGTGGATTTTTTCAATAAAGAGAGCTGTTCAAAGACTGATCTTTAGGTGATGGATGGTGAGCTTTATCTAACCAATTCTGAGTCTGAAAAATCTTAATCAGGTACAGATGCCATCTGCAGTAGCCTTTCATACAAACAAACACATTCAGCATGTGGTGATGATTCGTAGAGACCATTATTTCACATTTTAAAATTTCATTGAGATATCCAAGTACACCAAAAGATTAAATGAAGACGTTTATGAGTGAAAATGCTGGAATTAGAGTTCTGGTTCTACTACTACTTCTAAGATGTATAACTTTATGTGTGGTTGCAAAGGAATATATGTTAAATTGTCATGACGATTAAATTAACACAGCACCATGTTCAACACTTCAAAAGTCGCTCAACAATGGTAGTGCAACTGCTACTATTACTTGCTTTTCATAAGTCTAAAGGTTTATGTGTCAATCATAGTTATTATAGATATTTCTTTTGTGTAATTTAGATCTAAATTAAAGTTTGCTTAAATAGGCTACTTCTAGTATGCATGCATATTTGTGAACTACTACTGATGGCTTAAGGCTAAAGTACTTATAACATTTTGCCTCATCAGAAATGATTATTTTATTTTACAGAATTCAAAGAAACCTATCATAATCTGATTCTCTTAAGACTAATTGCATTTGCTGGAAAATTATTAAACAGATACACATACACACAAGTTTAATTTCTGACATTTAATACCCTCGTCAAAAGTAAAAGTTGAATTAAATGTGGGGAAAAATGTCACTTATTTTTTAAGGAGAGCATAAGGTGATAAAAATAGTCTTTCAATTAATGCTCATGCCCTCAGAGTCATACTTTGGAATTAATGTAAATTAGTCCCCAGAAATCTATTTCAATAAGTCATTTGAGGAGAAAGAGAAAAAATGATATAATCATATCCCCTGAGAAATAAATAACTTTTCTTCAAGATGAACTTGGGCTTCTAAACCAAAAGTGATTCGTTCAAGAAATTCAGGTTAACACAGAAGTAGAAAAAAATGAATATTATTCTTAAATAGGATGGTCTGCTTCTGATGAAATTTGCATAAATACCAAAGTCCAGCAGAGAAAAATGGACAAGAAAAAAAGACAACTAAGATAAAAAGTACTTAATAGAATTCAGAAATCTTAGGGGATTAGCAAAAAAAAAAAAAAAAAAAAAACCAAAAAACAACAAAAGACTGCAAAGCCATTTTTATATCCTTAAGATGAGATCATTAAAAGCTATTGAAACCAAAAAAATAAAAAAGTAAACCCCTTCTAAAGTCCATCTCTAGGACAAAAAGGAAATTTAATTTTAGCCCAAGTTATGCAGCACTTTGTTCCTAAGACCAAATTAGCTTAAAATAATGTATAAATTCACTTTGATAGGAAAGTAACAGTTTTTGAAAAGGTTTATAATTGTTTCTGCATCCTTGGGTAATCATTTTACTTCATTTATTTAGTTTTCCTACAAAGCTTGAACTCAGGTCCTGGCATGAAGGAGTTAGCTGCTCAACCACTGAGTTATACCTCTGACCTTGACAATCTATGTAAAATGTTATCTAATATTCCATCTACTTCATAACCATCTTTTTCTAAGATTCATATCTCTGAAGTGATTTTTTTAAGTATCAAGTTACATGGTGATTGAACCTATTTATATTTCACAGGGTATGGAGTGTGTGCATGTGTGTGTGTTCAGGGGTGCAAAAGCAAGATTTCATCCAAAATTGCAGGTTTGTTTCTAATTTAAAGATAGAATTAAAAAAATTGCCTCCTCTGTCTACTTGTAGTACTTTATTTTAACCTCAAGTATAGAAAAATCAAGTGCATTCCCTTCTAAGAATTTTGTCTTGCATCTCTCTCTCTCTCTCTCTCTCTCTCTCTCT
>NDGM011236637.1:3125-20381 GCA_002564305.1 Octomys mimax | reverse complement strand
TTTGGTTTGAAACTGTCTCGTTGCTATTTGTTTCTCAATAAAATTATGGAAAAAAAATAAAAATGAATAAGCCAAGTTACTCCATAGACTGGGGCCTTGAACAGAACTTCCCAAAAGATATGGATGGCTAATAAACAGTAAACTACAATGTCTGTTCACTCTAGTAATCAAAGAAGAGAAAATTAAAGCATGATTTAATTTTAGCCAACTGGCAGTATTATCCAATCCATTGTTCCCAGCGCTGAGGAAGTGCTACATGAGGCATTTGAGCACACCGTAGCTGCTAAATCTTCCTGAAAATAGTGTGACAGAATATCTGGAGTTTCAAGTTGGTCTCATGTGCACACAGCATGAAGAAAATATGTATAGTATTGGGATTCTCCAATCAATACCCATTGTCTCCTTTTTAAAATAAGATACATATTTAAGTGTCTACATGGCCATTTGTCCCAAACCACAAATCCTAATCTCCTTGTACCTAACCATGACCCTGTAAACATGTTCTATCCTAAGTAATCCAAGTGGGAGCAATGGGTGCAAACTCCCAGCAGTTTCCCTAGAGAGAGACATGCTTTCTTTCCCCCTTCTCCTTCTTCCCTTCTGGCTAGAACACACTTTCAATGGCCAGGTGTCCTGCAACCACCATAATCATGAAGTGCTCTAAGTGTGGAACTCAGACACGGCAAAGCAAGTTGTTAAAAAGCCATCCCTATGGACCTCCAAACTATTTTTTTCATTCAGAGCACAAACTTTTCTTAGGTGTAAGCCACAGCAAATTGGATGTTTACTTACAGCCAAAACCAACACAAATATTATGTGAGTACCTCAAATGATAGCAAAATAGTTGATTAAAAAGAGCCATATGCAAAACAATGTATAATATGCTATTATTCGTATTTGGAAAAAGAAATAGAAAATACTAATATATGTGGGAACTGTGTCCCCCACTGCTCTCACCTTTATCTCTTGTTCATGCCACAGAATTTGATGTTGCCACATGACTCACCTAAACCCACAGAAAGAGCAGAGACTGGCCCTGTGCCGCTCCCTGCTGAGCCTATGAAGGCCCGGCAGCTTCCGTCAACTGTTCTTTGCAATATTATTTATAGTAGTGATTAAATAAATAAATCCAACTTCAGAACATTTGAAATACATATTGCTTTATATGTATTTCTACATATGTTATACAGCACAATGAAGGGAAAATGCTTATTATATAGAACGAAAATGATACCATATAAAATTATACTTGTACTGAATATTGTATTCTGTAAACATACATAGAAAAGAACTTGAATAAATTCTATTAAAAATTATTAACATTCACTTCTGAATGAGAGCATAAAGGCTAATTTATGGAAACCCATTTTTCTTTTCAAATTTCTTACAGAGTACAGTTTACTTTTGATTTTCATAATTCTGGTTTTTTATTTCTAGTTGGTCTTCTTGGTCCTTGCACAATGCTCTGGAGTCCTGCAGATCAAATTCTTTGATTAACTCTTTGCAGTTTTCCTGACACATGCATTACTGGGTCTTAGTATATACCTTTGTTCATGCTTTCAGTTCTCTGCTTTCACTGAATGTTTTTGTGAAACAAAATTCTCATTTTCTGCATCTTTATCATCCATGTCACACTAACTATAATACACGAAGCACTTGAGAACCTTATTCTTCCTTTTGTTGTTTCTCTTGGTTTCAGTATGAAACAACTAAATTCTCTCTCTCTCTCCCCCCCGCCGTGTGTGTGTGTGTGTGTGTGTGTGTGTGTGTGCAATTCAACAGGAAGTCCCATGAGGCTGAGAAAATCAAGGCCTGGGATGAAGGTGTGTTTCCCCAGAGAACGTCCGTGCAGGAGTCTTCTTGCCAGCTCTAGCCACTCACTTCGGGAGGGGAACAGTTTCTGCCCAAAGTTGTGGCTAGGAAATCTCAGCTGAGGGGGCTTTGTTTTCTAGCCCACTTCAAGGCAGGCTTAGACTCTCAAACGCCTAGCATCCTGTTACCACTTTCACATAGCAAAGGCCCCAGAGCAGGCTTCTGTCCCACAGCAGAGCAGCTTAAGCTCAGGGATCTTACTCCCTGCTGTCTCCACGTGCTCATGGGATAGAGCCTCATCTAAAATTTCCCACCCAGGCTCCATCTCCCTATTTGACTTTAGTCTGTGGAATTTCCAATCACTTTTTTGCAGATATTATAAGGATGCTTTGGTCATATGTTATCCAGTATACTTAGTTTTTTAAACACCAACATACTTCAGAATATCTAATTAACCCACCATGAAGCAGAATTAAGGGTCTGGGTTGATGTTTCTTTTATAATCACAAAGTTTTAAGTACAAAAGAGTATATTCCTACAAATCAGGAAATATCTCATCTATTAACTGTCCTAAAAACTTCTGACAGTCTGCTTTATCCATAACAAAATTGTTCAGTACAGCTCTAGGAAAACCACATACCTCACCAGGACTGAAATTACCTAATTCATCGCCATCATGCAGGGGCATTACATAAGAACTTCCACACATGCGCAGAGGGAATGAAAGATTGGAGAACACTAGGCACTCATTAAATATCTATATTAAGAGAATACAATACTCATATTCACTAGACAGTATTTTGGAAATGAGTATGGTTTAGTTAGGTTCCTGTTACTATAGGAAATACCTCAAGTAATCCACTTAAAAAGAAGAAAGGTTTATTTTGACTCAGTTTTGGATGTTCCAGTTCATAGTCAGCTGCTCCACAGCTTTCGTGCTGAGATAGGGAGCACACGGTAGCGGCAAAACGTGAAGTACACCGACTGCCTCACAGCAACCAGGAAGTAAGGAGTCCCAGGGCCCTAGTCTCCCCTCAGGGGCACTGGCCCCGTGACCCAGCTTCCTGCCACTAGGCTGCTCCTCCTAACGATTTCACATCTCCCACTAGTGCCGTGGATGGCGATCAAACCTTCAACACCGGAGCCTTTCAGGGACATTCAAGATGTAACTACTATAGCTGACATAGCATTGCCTTCTGTTTCTCTGTGTGTGGTGCTGGAGGCGAAACCCAGAGTCTTCACGCCAAGGCCACATCCCCAACTGGTTTGGTTTTGTTTTTGTTTTTGAGACAGTGTTTTCCTAAATCATCAAGTTGCCCAGACTGGGTCAAAACTTGCAATCCTCCTGTCTTGGCTTCCCAGAGTGCTGAGATTATAAGTGTACACCATCAGGCAAACAAATAGCTCAGCAGATTAAAGCATCTGCTTAGGCAGAGTACAGCAGCTGGAGTTCGATTCCCTGCATGCTGTGCCAGCCCGCCCGCAGGGCGTGCTGAGAGGATGATGGAGACTGGGCATGGTGGAGCGCGCCTATAATCCCAGAGCTTGGGAGGCTGAAAACAGGAGAATCACTATGAGTCCGATCTATGTAGTGAGACCCTGTAAACCTGGTCCTAAATATATATTAAAAAATAAATAAATAAGTGCACACCATCAGGCCTGGTTTATTATCAATAATTTTACATTTATCATATTCCATTGTTTTAAGTACATTATACTGCATATATAATATCAGGTATTATTCTATCTTAATATCTATCATATATACTATACATAAGTATATATACACACTATATTATATATAAATATATACATATAGGTGAGGTAGTGTATATATGTAAATATATATAGTGGGTCTACATGTAACATATATATATATATATATACTTGTACAGTAAAAGAGCCTCGTCAGATAGTCTATGGGCTAATTCTTACCTATTCAAAGAGCTGAAATGAATGTCTCTCCGCTTCCCTTTCTCATGACCATTGCTCGTGATGGTGTTTAGACAACACTCTGCTCTACCCCACAGGCCTGCAGCTTACTGCAGCCTTCCCTTTCATGTCAGAACTAAATGAGAGGGCATCTGCCGGGGTTGGGACAGCTCGCACGCATCCAGCAAGAGCTTGTCTGCATGACAGTGGGGAAAAGGAGGGTGAGGGTGACAGCGAAAGTGGCAACAGCTACTACAGCAGCTGTGGAGAAGATGCAGGGCCACAGCGAGTGACTGGAAGCCAAAGTCGACACAGCACAAGCAGAACCTTCTTTGTTTTGGACTTGAAACTCCACAGGGGCAGGATATAACTTTGCTTGCTTGTACCTACAGCCTCTACAGTTGCAGTGGTATAAGTGGGCACTTAAAAATACTTCCTATCCACAGGAACTATCAGCATTACTGCTAGGATTCGTTGCCACATTAGTAGTAGGAACTGCTGGCGTTACTCTGGCTATTAGTGCAGAGGATCACGGTAAATCTTAAAGTACAAGCCATGAGTGTTATGTCTCAAGCCTCCAGCCAAGACGGACAAGGGTGCATCCCAGGCCCAGGTACTTCCAAGGCCCTGGTACTTCCTGCTGTAGAATGAGAGTGCCAGCTAACATCTGCTGAGCACCTATAATATGCCACGGGCAGTGCTTTTCCTCCTAATCTTGTCCAGTCTCACCAAAACAGTGTCTCAGGTAGCATGTGACTAGCCTGCCCCCTTGGAAAAGGGCACAGTAGAAGACTCAAGGGCACAGGTCCTGGAATCTGTTACCTGAGTATGAATCGCAGCTGTCACTTTCTTTGAACAAAGTCACTTAACTTTCTGGCCTTCTAATTTACCAGTAAGCTTAAGGGTGGTCAGTGCCTCGGGGCTGACATGGAATGGATGAGTTGGAGACGTGAGGTATCTGGATGGAACATAGCAAATACCTAAGCTTGAGCCACGCTGCCCCCACCTTTCAGATGAAGAAGAGAAGTCACTTGGCTGGTCGCAGCTGGTTGGGACTTGAACCAACTGACTGACTTCAGCCTCCCGACCTGGAGAAGGAGCACAAGGGTCCTGTCCTCCAGCCACAGTGCCCTCTCCCCAACATAGCTGAACACACTGTCTTCTGCCAGCTGAGGAGAAGCATGTCCCCCTGTCCAGGCCAACTCCAGGACGCCACATTTTTCAAAATGGAGGATGTGTATGGCAGCTAAGGGGCGGAGAGGGAGATACCACAAGGCTCTCAGACCCAACAACTGCCACTGAGCTCTGTCTCCCAGGCCACCAGAGAGGAAGCCAGTGCTGTGTCTTCCCACCATTAGGCGCACTGTCTGAGAGCCTGACCCCAACTGCCATGCCCCCGGGGGGTGAGCAGATCACCATGTGCCAGCTACTCCTTAGCCTGATCCCCTGAGGAGCTGATGGCGCAGGCGCGATTGCTTTGCCCTCACATACGAGGAGCTTAAGGGAGGTCAGGCAAATGGTCTAAGGACACATCACGAAATAACAGCCAGTGCCTGGCCCAGCAATGGCCCATCATCGATCCAGCTCCTTTCCCCTAATGCAGGCCATCGCAGAGGGGATGACTGAGATGAAACGCTCAGGAGGGGACTCCTTTCTCCAGCACACTGGCAGATGAAACTGGGGAGCCTTTGGGGACCAAGACGAGGGGACAAAATCTTCAAAACGAGCTCAGCTCTGCACTCTGCTGCGCATCCCCAAGAGGTTTTACATTCACCAGGGTCAACAACCACCGTTTACTGAGGAACTTTCATGCGCTCAGCACCATGCTTGGTAAGAGATTGTAAGCCCCAAGAAGACAGGAGCAGAGTCAGCCTCGTTCCCTCACAGTCTCTCCAAGCTTAGCACAGAGCCAGGTTCTCAATGGAGGCTGAATAAGTATTTCTAGAATGAGCCAGTCACGAGCCAATGAGCCAATCAAAATATCCATTCTAATCCTTACACTCACTCTGAGAAGTAAAATGCGCAGGTCGGGGAAGACATTAAATCCAGAGTGCCTGAATTCCCTGCTGAACATCATGTAGCCAGTGAGGGGTATGTGTAGCTGGGGGCCCAGCCTTGCACATCTGCCTCCCAAGTCTGACGCTTTCCTCTGTATTTCTCCTTCCTAAAAGGAGACGGAAGCTGTACCTTCCAGGTTGTGCTGAAGACGGAATGAGATCAGGTGTGTGAACATGTTTTGCAAACTCTGCAGCTGGAAAAGTTGGTGACTGTGATATTTTAAACATGAAATCAAAACCTCAAGCCAAAACAGCACAATGTTACTGGGATTCTGAGCACTGAAAAGAAATCGGAGTATTAGGGAGCAAGAAGGCTGTCACCTACCTTGAAATCAAATCCTCCCCTACACAAGCAACTGAGAGGAGGAGGTGGAAGGTGGGGAAGAGACCCCCTGGCTTAGAAGTGTGGGGCTGAAGTACACAAGGAGCACCCCAAATTACATTTGACTTAATGTGGGGCCCTCAACAGAGCATCCCATCAACTCCAACTGGACAAAAGGGACAGCATAATGTGAGGAGAAGCTGTCACAGGTGTTTGGCTCAGAACAAGATGCCTACTGCAGAGGTCCCCTAGAAGGGGACCTAGAAGGTCCCATGGCCCTTGGGGATATGTCTCAGCTTCTGGGTGAGCCTTCTAACCTCCACCCTCCAGGGCAGCAAAGTAGACCTTGCCAACACCTTCCACCTGAGGAGCTCACAACACCACCCTTCTCTTTCCACTTCTCTTATCAGCCCGATCTTCATTTTCCTTGTTAGATATAGCATAGAAATTTACCCACAAAATCAAGAAGGCAAGTGCAAAAGTGAGAGCTCTGTGAGCATCCCCCTTCCCTCTTCATCCTCCAAAAGGTGGCTTAGCACAGACCAGAAAACAGAAAGCAATTAGCTAAACACAGCCATAAAGCTTTTTCAGGAACACAAGTGCAGCCTCAGCCTGCAGTGGTTAGCAGAGTCCGAGCCTTCAGTGAGGCTCCCAATCCTGAATCATCAGCATCGGGAGCCCACAGGGAACAATCTTGCCAGCCTTTTTTAAGCTGATAAATTGAGGGATGGAAAAACTAAAAGATTATTTTAAAAATAGTTCAAGGATGTTGCTTCCGGAATGGCGTGCTCGCATTCCTACGTTTTCCCAGATTCAGCAGAGGGAAAGGAAACTCAAAGGCCTCGGGGCCAAACCTGGGAGCTCTTTGAGGGACCTGCTGGGCACAGCATGGGGGTTAGGCAGGCCAGGGCCACTTGGGCTTACCTGGAGAGGATCCAGCCTCGGCAGCACCATATTTTATGATGCATTTCCAGGGAAGCCAGAAATAAGGGACGTGGGGACTGGAGGGTAAAATCTTCTGATTTTTAAATGTTTTGAAGTTTTGGCCGAGCAACTGCAGGTTTGTCAATTTGCAACCACAATCTCTCTCCTCCAGAATGATAACATGGTCCCTGTCTTAGTTACTTTACTTGTTGCTGAGACATAATACCTGGCACCCAAAGTTAAAAGGGGAAAGGTTAATTTAGCTCGCAGGTTGTAGAGGTTTCAGTCCATAATTGGCTGGCTCCAAGGCAGGGTGGCACATTGCAGAGGGCAACTACTTATACCACCAAGACAGAGCAAAAGCAAAGAAAGCAGGGCTGGGGAGATGGCTCAGTGAAGTAAGCGCTTCCTGGGCAAGTGCAAGGGCCTGAGTTCAATCCCTGGTTCTGCAAAAAAAAAAAGAAAGAAAGAAAGCAAAAGATGGCAAAAAGCCTTTTTCTGTCCATTACATGGTACCCACTCTACTGGGATTAGGGCCAATCCAATCAGTGGGTTGATTAGCAATCACTCACCCTTAATCCTAGCACCCTTAATCCCAGCATGAAACTACCTACCAATCACACACTCTAGATTCAGCACCTCCAGAAAAAGTCCTATAGCCCCATGAGGCCTTGGGGGACATCTAGACACAAACCACAACAGTCCCTATCACACTACCCACCTAAATCTCACTCCGAGGAGGAGCCAGATTCCACTTCTGCATGCCCCCATCCTCAGAGGTCCACACAGTCCTGTGGTCACCTCAACTTCCCATGGCCTCATTTCCTCATCTTTGAGATAGACTTGATGAATCCCACCTGCTTCATGCCCTGCACTTTTGTGCATAAATCCAATACAATAATCTGCAAAAACAAGAGCCACCCATTTATATATCCATAGGACCTGTGCACAATGAAAATAATAAAATTACAATTAAAAGTTGGTTGAATGGAAAGGTGCTTTGTGGAAAGAGTCACCAGCTCACAGAATGCTAATCCTCCAAAGCCTTCCAAGTTGTATACAAAGGCTTTTTGTGACTCCTTCTTATGTACTTCCCCCCACCCCCACAAACAAAGTTCTTCAAACTAAAGTAATTGACAGTATCTGTTTAGTAACTTAGAAAGGGGGAGAGAGAGCGTGCTTTTATGCAAATCTGATTTCCCTATAATAATCTAAAGCTATTCTGCTAGAAGGAATTATCTCTGCAGGCTGGCAGCTGTGGTAGGCAGTGAATTAAAAATGGCTCTGTACATGGGAAAATTTGTGCTAAAATCAGAGCTATTCTTGGAGGGGACATCAATCTAGCCCAGCTCCCATGATGCTCCACTTGTGGGAATGACACAAAAGCATGAGGTAGAAACTCTTGTGACATCATAGCAAGGGATTGTGTCACACCTGAGACACCGTACTGCTCTCACAAGATGAAGATGGAACCAATGGCGGACTCCATGCAGCCAGGGTGGCCTGTACCTTTACCTTAGAAGGACATTGGAAGAAAAGTGAATCTGTCCATAATGTTCTATTCAACCAAATTTGATCCCCTGCACAATGTTGGGGTGTGATAAGCCTGTTAAATCCTTTGTTCTCTCTTCCACTCCCCATAGCCCTCTTTTTATCTGCCTTCCTCGTTTCCTGCTTCTTTTCCTCTTTCCTTTCTCCCTTTGGCATCTCTTTTCCTTTATTTCTTTTTCTCTCTTTCTTTCTCTTCCTCTGCCCTTTTCTGCTTGCAATTCTATCACAGACACCTAAGTCACAAGCCACCCAGCAAGGACATATGCTATGCAAGGGCTCTTTGTCATTGGGAAAGGGACATGCTACAAAACATATTTTAAGGAGTGCATCGCTACTGCCACACTGCATGCAAACTGTCATCACGTTCTTAATGAGGCAACTGCTTCATCCATAAAAGTACCCTGGCTCTGAGTGGCTAATATTTGTTCAAGGTAACTTGGAGTGGCCACAGCCATTATCCCTTAAAAGAGGCCAACCTGTACAGAAATAAACTATTACATACCCCAGGCAAATCCTGTCTCCTTCATCAGAACAGAATTTTCTTGGAAGTGGTGTCCCTGTGTGCCCTGAGGTATCTGCTCATTCTCTCTCTCTCTGTGTGTGTGTCTGTCTCTGTCTCTCTGTCTCTCTGTCTCTCTCTCTCTCTCCCTCCCTCCTTCTCTCTCTTATCATGGACACCATCATTGGGTCTGCTTGAAGCAGTAGATTTCAAATTGCACTGTATAGATATGTCTGCATGTACTTTGTGTAAAGGGCTTTGGGCTTACCTTGACTTAAGTCACTGTGTATCTGTTAAGATAACTCTGAGGCTAGGAATGCCAAGAAATGGCATCTTCTAATTTGGAACTGGTCATCTCATCCTTCCAAACCTTGTTAAGAAATTGGCCTCGTCCATGTGCACAGTGCATGATCTTAGAGGTTTCTAGAGCCAGCACACACCCATGGGGAAGACAGGATTTCCAGAACATTCTGCACCAGGCAGAGATGGCTCCATTCAGATCCATCAGTCCAGGAACCTCCATAAGAGAAGGCAAGACAAGACTGTCAGGGGCTTTAAACCCCTTCTCAGGGTTTTAGCTCCAGCAGCCATCAAACAACGCAGACTAGATACCAAGGTGAAAGGATGGATTTTTAACCCCACTGCACTCTCTCTTCCGGGGCTCCAAAGCAGCCTTCCCTAGGAAAGCAAGACAGGGCGGCACTGCAGGGTTCATTAAAGAGACAGCTGCATCCATTTTGCTCATTACTCTTCATGTAGAAACTGCAAATTGCATTTGCAAATATTTTCTTTAAAATAAAATTGTCATTTCAGAGTTTCTTGCAAGCACCAGTGTCTGGATAAAATGAGTAGCAGCACTAATGTAAAATAGGTGGCAGCCCTACATTCTTTATAGAGGTAGCAAGCCACATCCTGTGGAAGCGCAACCCAAGGAGAACAGTGCGAAGGGGGCAGGGGTGTTCAGGTGAAATGAATCACTGGCCCGCCCTGGCCCACTGGGGCAGAACTGATCTGATATACTCTGCGTTCTCCTGGATCCAGTCCAGTGATCCTGGATTTTAGAGGAGGCAACAAAAATGTGGGACGTAGTTCCTCTCACTGACCTTGTTCTCTGTTTAATGGACCTAGGTTGGTTTCCCCCAGAAATCCTGACGGAAGGCACCCACTGTCTGGACATTAGGTGCAGGAGGCCTGTGTCTCGATCTCCCCCTCTGTGAAAAGTGTTAATCATAAAGCCTCACTTGTTGGGCTGTTAATGAGAAACCATTCTCATCAAGTATGCACAAGGATGTTTAGCATACAGTTAGCACACGGTAAACACGGACACAGATACACAAGTGGAAACCCGTTCCAAACACATATTCTGAGCCTGCAAAGCAGGAGGCAGCTACTTCAAAGCTTCCCTTTAAAAGGCTCTACTGGAGTAAGAAGCTCTGAATGCAATACTTGAACCCACAAGTCAATTTTAACATCCACCAAAGAAAGAAAACCTGATTTTGCACCTCCAGCTGTGAAGCAATAAGACAGGCACACCGCCACCCAGGAAGTGTTTCTACTAAAACACTGGACCTGCACTCCATCAAGCTTCTGGATCTAACAGTTTACAGGAGCAAAAGAAAAGGGACAGAAACTCATCACAATGAAAGCAGTAAAATCCAGACTGTGGGAAATTCAATAGGGCAAACTCTTCTGCTCCTTCCTTAGACTGCAAGCCAAGAAAGGAAGAGGGGGGCTGTCCTTGAATAAAGGAAATGTAAAAAGTCACATCCACCCAATACATGAGTGGAACTCATTTGGGGACAAGATTAGAAAATGCCAACAGTTCAAATCAGCGAAGTTTGAACACTAACTGGGTACTTACACTATTAAGGAATCACTTCTTTCTTTTTTAGTTGCTCTTCCTACTGAGAGTTTGATTTCCATGGAGTCAAAGCAGAGGTTGACTCCCCCGAGGAATGGAGGTTCTCTCCTCCGAGGAATGGGTTGGAAGTGGTGGTCTGTGATCTCCAGGACCTGGCTGGCAGGTTCTACCTGTGCGTCTTGAAGCCAGCCTTACTGGGCAAAGCCCAGCTGTGAAGTGACCAGAGTCAAACACTGCACGGCAGACCTGTAGGACTCAGCTTACCCACATCTTCAGGTGGGTGCAGCCCAGCTCAGCACTGCCTATAATCACCTTAGAGCCCCAGGTGAACACAGTCCAGCTGAACCCCAAGAAAGAACAAGGAAATCTTGTTTTACTCCCTCCACTTGGAGGCAACCTGTTACACCGCTGAAAATCAGGAAACTTGATCTCACAGAAATGCGTTCTTAAATATTGACAAAAGAAACGATATGATAGCTGGGATTTTCAAATTAATCCAGTTAATAGTGAAAACAAGCTCATCCATGTGTTGCTAATTGTTCAAACTAAGAAACTGGATCAAAGGGAATAATTACACCTTTCCCCTCTGCTCTTGGATATTCTCAAAATGTTTGCCAGTGCATAGGTTTTTTGTAAGAGCTCTGGATTTAGCAAGAAAAGATTTGATGCTTATGGAGAACAGAATGGTTGGAGCGCAGAGGTGGCCCCATACGGCAGCAACAACAGATGTTACTGTTTACACTTGTGATATACTGTCAGCGTCATCATTACCTGTCCAGGTACTGGCCCTCCACCTCTTGAAAGCAGCAAATGGAGGTGAAGGAATCTGCAGCCCAGAGTGGAATCAAATCCCAGCTCCACCTTCAGCTAGCTGGGCATCTTTAACATGCATCCTCTCTGTTTTCGAGCATGAAAAGAATTATTTTCCCAATGAAGTCTCCCAGTTCTTAAATACACACATGGACAGCCTATGCTTGAAGTTCTACAACAGTGTAGATGTAACTGTTGCAAGCTATAATGCAAAAGAAATCATTGATTCTCAAGGTGCTACCAATATTCCATCACTAGAGATCATATGCCTAGCAGGGGAAAAATGTCAAATTTCTGTTCTGAAGAGCACATCACACTAAGGGGCAAGACAGCTGTGGTTTCATCATGGAGAATGGATCCCCAGTAAACATACAGTTGGGGGCGGGTGGTCCATCTGGGGACTGAGCATCCTGAAGGTCATGAGCCCATGTACAAGGCATCCAAGACGCAGTCCTACAAGGTAGCATGCGACTAGATGTCTAGGGAAGCGCCACATTTTGGACCAGAAAGTCTAGAGTACTGCTAAGGAGAGACGGGCAAGCTGCTTCCTGCCGTGGGCAATGCCACATCAGCACCCATGGACTACACAACTTGGAAATGTGTCTACTTTGGAAGAACTGATTATTCTTCCAAACAACACCAAAGAGGCGAGCAGGTCATTAACTGTGCTAATAAATTAAATTCATCTACTAATACATGTGCTGCTATATCAAGAACTATAATTCTATCTACATCTCTATATAGTAAGTTGGGGGAGAACATACTTATAACTGAAGTAGATTCTTCTGTTAACTTGCCTTTCTGTTTCACTGGCTTGTTATTTTTTAAATTGATGGAAAAATGAATTAAATAATGTGGCTTAAGAAATCAGCTTAAATTCAAACCCAGCGTGGGCAATGTAGCAAGATCCTGTCTCAAAATTTAAATTTTCCAGAGTGCTGTGAATGTAATTCCTTGCCTTGGGTTTAATCCCTAGCTCCACCAAAAAGATGAGAAAACTGAGTCAGGGAGGAAGAGAGGAGAAAGAGGAGGAGAGGAAGACAAGATGAGGGAGGAGGAGGAGGAAGCGGAGCCGGAGAGAAAATAGAGGAGGGGAGGGGAGAAGGTTCGCTTGAATCCACACACTTGCCAATGTTTCATGATTTTTAATAAAATACAACAACGCACTACATTACATCAAATAGTGATAAAACAAATAGGCCCTAAGTCCTCGCCTTTCCCCTTTCTACCAGACAGGAAGCTACCTAAAGAAGAAGCACGTCACCAGTTTTGCAATTTGGTCATCTTTTCGTGGCTGTAGTTGGAAGTTTAGACCACCGCTTCCCAAAGAGAGCTGCAGACCTGTTCTCCGCTAATTCTAACCTTGTTTTACCTGTTGAGGGTCATTGGTTTTGTGTGTGTATTTGGGAAACACTGAGTTAAACAACCTTCATGGGGTTTTTGCATCTGATGGCCACTGTTTTGTTTTGTGTTTTGTCTTTTATGTTATATAGTAAAAGTTAAAATGAAAGACAAATCCAGGTAGAGTATAGTGACTTGCAAAATGTAATGCAACTTTCAACAATTATGAAAATATGCAAAATCAAGGTGCAGCCCCTAAGTATTCACACATTTTCTGTGGTGTGGAGAACACTGTAAATTTTTTCTACCTTTATCCCTGAATCTGATAAATAATTTAAACCAAATGTTTGCTTTGGCATCTTCTCAGAAACACTAATGTGTGTATCACGAATTTCGAAGAGGTTCCAAAAATGTGTCATTCATGAGATTTTTCCCCAAACTCTCATTGCTTGGGACACCCGGGGGAAAGGAGGGACTCCGACGCCCAGAGAACTAGCATGGCTCGCACAGTGCCGCTTACACCAAGCCTGGGCCACGTCCAGTTTGGCTTAGCAGATATCATTAACCTTATTCTATTGTAATTGGCTTTATTTTTCATTTTGTATTTTATCAAAACAAGATAATGCGAGAAATAATGATAAATATATTGTGTATCACTATCTTTAAATTTAATCATCTCAGTGACATTAATATAAACCTTTCTCTTTTTTAATTTTAAGGTTCTTTTTTTTAAATGTATTTGGTACAGGGTCTCACTACGCAGCTCAGACTCATAGTGATCCTCTTGCCTCCCCAGCACTGGGATTATAGGAGTGCTCCACCACCCCCGGTCTCAGTCACCAGCTCAGTGCATCCGGGGGTGGGGCTGGCATGTAGTGCTGGGGATGGAACCCAGGTCCCTGTACTTGTCTAAGCAGGCGCTTAGTCTACTGAGCTATCTCACCAGCCCCAAGCCTTTCCTTTTAGTGAACTAAATGAAGTTAGTAGTGTAAATATATAGAATAATATATAGATATATATAGTTTTTCCCTTGCTTTTTTTCTCTTTCCTTCCATACCAGATCATCTTTCCTTTTGAATGGCGGTGTTGTGTTTTTACAATATCTATTATACTAGTGCACATTTTGCATCCTATTCACTCTTTTAGCTTTTCACACTAGGGAGATAATATCATATTTGAATATGTGCATCTGGTTTATTTCATTTATGAGTATGGTCTTGAGTTGCATCCATTTACCTATAAAAGTCTCTAGTCTATTATTCCTCATGACTGAGTAGTACTCCATTATATAAAAGGACCACATATTTTTATCCATTCCTCGGTTGATAAGCATTTAAGCAATTACTAATTGTGCTTCTATAAACTTGGGTGCACATATATTGCTGTGGTATGGTGTTTTCAGTTCTTCTGGAAAAAATACCCAGGAGGAAAATAGCTGGGTTGAATGGGATCTCCAATCCTAGCTTTTTGAAGAACACTAATTTCCATAGTGGTTGTACCAGTCTGCGCTCTCACCGACAGTGGAGAAGGGTTCCTTTTTCCCCACAGCCTCACCAGCATTTGTTGTTGGTTGATTTCTTGATGGTAGCCATTCTTTATGGGATGAGATGGAATCTCAGTGTTGTTCTAATTTGCATTTCTCAAACTACCAATGATGTAGAACATTTTTTAATATACTTATTTATCATTTGGATTTCTTCCTCTGAGAGGTGTATATTCATCTCAGATGCCCATATTTGATTGGGCCTTTGAATTTGGGGTCCTGATTTGTTTTTAATTCTTTATATGTTCTAGATAGAGGTCTTTTGTTGTGGAATAGTCAGATAAAATTTTGAATTCTTTATATATCCTTGATAATAATCCTTTGTCTGAAGAACAACTTGAAAATATTGTTGCCCAGATTGTGGGTTGTCTCTTTGCTCTATTGATGGTTTCTCTTACATACAAAAGCTTTTTAATAAGATGAGATCATAGTTGTTGCTTCTTGTGCTAGCTCCTTTCAATTGGGGTATTACTCATAAAGTCTTGGTCTGCGCTATCTTCAAGAGTTTTGCCTATTCTGTCTTCCAGAAAATTTAATGCTTCTGTTTTAATATTTAGATCATTGATCCAGTTCACATTTAGCTTAGTGTATGATGAAAGATATGGGTCCAATTTTAATCTTCAGCATGTACCATGTCAGTTTTTTCTAGCACCATTTATTAAAGAGGATACCTTTCCTCCAATGAATGTATTTGGCTCCTTTAGCAAAAACAAAGTGACTGAGTGTGTCTAGAGTTATTTCTGTATCTTCTAGTCTATTCCATTTAGTCTATTCCATTGATCTTTGGATCTGGCTTTTTTTCAACACCATGCTGTTTTTACCTCATAGCTTTGTAGTATAATTTCAAGTCTAGGATTTTGATGTCCCTCCCTATTGTTGTTGCCCAGAATTGTCTTTGCTGTTCTATGTGCATTCTGATTCCAAATGAATTTTAGGAATGTTTTCTCTAATTCTGTGAGTTTTGCTGTAGGAATTTTGATTGGAATTGCATTAAATCTGTATAACAGTTTTGGAAGTACAACCGTTTTCACTATATTCATACTTCCTACCCAAAAGCAAGGGGTGTCTTTCCTATTCTGATATCTTCTTTAATCACCTTGTCAGAGTGCTATAGTTTTCAATGTAGAGGTCTTTTACATCCTTCATTAGATTGATTCCTATGTATTTCTTTTCTTTTTTATGCTAATGTGAAAGGTTTCCCTAACTTTTCTTTGAATGAGTTTGTTATTCCTATATATGAAGGCTATTGATTTTTGAGTGTTGACTTTGTATGCAACTACACTACTGAATTGTCTCATTAAATCTAACAATTTTTAGTGGAGTTTTGGGGATCTTCTATGTATAGTATCATGTCATCTAATTTAACTTTTTCTCTCCTATGGTTATTTTTTTTTTTACTTCTTTCTCTTATCTAACTGATCTGGCTGAAGTTTCCAGGACTGTATTGAATAAGAGTGAAGCCAGTGGATATCCTTGTCTTGTCCCTGATTTTTGAGTGAAAGCTTTCAATTTCCATCCATCTAGTATGATGTTGGCTATTGGTTTGTCATAAATGGCTTTTATCTGATGGAGATAAAGACCATCTATTCCAATTTTGTACAGGGTTTTTATCATGCTGGACATTGTCAAAGGTTTTCTCTGAAACTACTGAGATGATCATATTATTTCTGTCCTTGGCTCTATTAATATGCTGTATTAAATTTATTGATTTACATATTTTGAACCACCCCTATACCCCTGGGATGAATCCAACTTGGTCATGGTGTATAATTTTCTTGATGATTGATTGCCTTCTGTTTGACAGTATCTTGTTGAGGAATTTTACATCTATGTTCATTACAGATATTAGCCTATAGTTCTCTTTTTTAGTTGGGTCCTTCCCTGGTTTTGGTACCAGGGTGATGATTTTTTCCAGGAATGAATTTTGGAGTATTTGTTCCCTTTCAATTTCATTAAAAAGTTTGAGAAGTGGTAGAGTTGCATCTTTTCTAAGTTTCTTATAGAATTCAGCAGTGAATCCATCAGGGCCTGGGCTTCTCTTTGTTGGTAGGTTTTTAATTACATCTTTTATTTCATTGATCAATTTTGATTTAGGATTTTTTATATCTTCTTGATTCAGCTTTGGCAATTCATATGTATCTAGGAATCTGTCCATTTCTTCCACATTTGCCATCTTTTTTTTTTTTATTTTAGGGAAGGGTCTACAGGGTATTCAGGGTCTCACTACAAGATCCAACTCATAGTGATCCACCTGCTTACTGCCTCCCAAGTGCTAGGATTACAGGTGGGCACCACCATGCCCAGTCTCAAGTGCCATCTCAGCATGCTCCAGTGGGAGGGGTCAGCACAGCAGTCCGGGGGATCGAACCCCCAGCCACTGCACCTACTTGCAGGTGCTTTAATCCACTAATCTATTTGGAAAGCCCTGCATTTTCCATCTTATTAGAATTCAAGTTTTCAAAGGAGGTATAGATTACCTTCTGGATTTCTGCAGGGTCCTTTGGGATTTCAACCTTTTCATTCCTATTGCCTAGATGTGAAACTTTTCTTTCTTTCTTTCTTTCTTTCTTTCTTTCTTTCTTTCTTTCTTTCCTTCCTTCCTTC